>CM055124.1:284437466-284640617 GCA_029206835.1 Rana muscosa
GTATATTTTTATTATAACATCATACACATTTGTCTGGCCTCTAAACTCCCGTATTCAATTGTTCCCCTTTTCCATATACTGTGTATATATATATATATATATATATATACACGTTATGGATGATGGCCATTGGTGTCACAATAGTTACCAAAAAATAAGTAATGTGTGTCTGTAAGTGATTTAAAAAAAAATAATAATTTGCTTGTGAAGTTATGATCTCCACCATGTCAAATCAGAGAATGCCTTGTATTCACTGATATAAAATACAAGATTCCTGAATGACCCAAGGTGCTGTACAATCGACCCTCTTATATTTCTGGCTACAGGGGTAAGTTGGTCCTTGCAAGGTGGAAGAACACACAGATTACTGTATGAAGCAAAAGTTACAATAATTCAGCCATGCTGGCCCACAGTAATTCATGGAGATAGGCTTTAAAGCAGTGGTCCCCAACCTCAGTCCTCAAGTACCCCAACAGGTCTTATTTTTGGGAGATCCTGCACAGGTGCTTTAACCTCTTCTGGACCGCCCACCCGCAATGTACTGCATACCAAAACGTCGCTGGGGTCTTCCAGGTTTTGGGCACCCCCATGCCAACACCCGCTGTGATTAGACCCAGTGGGATTTCGTCAGCAGGTCCCAGCTAATGATTCATGGCTGGGACCCTTTGATCAGCTGTGTCCAATCACAGACCAGAGCCCTGTGTGGACAAACAGGGGGAACAATCTCTCTGTTTCTTATCCCTGCAAAGCAGGGATAAGAAACAAAGATTTATTTAGTAAAAAGCAGCACATAATACACACAGTAGCACTTGTTAGTCACACAGTTAACCCTTTGCTTTCCCTAGATTTTAACCCCTTCCCAGCCAGTGTCATTAGTACAGTGACAGTGTATAGTATTAGTACTGGTCACTGTATTAGTGTCACTGGTGAGGTCAGTGGCAGTTAGTCAGTTCCCACCCAGCCCCAGTTAGTGTCAGATTGACCGCCGCACTATCACAGTCCCACTATAAGTCGCTGATCACCACTATTATTTGTATATAAGAAAAAATTCAGTATACATCCCATAGTTTTAAGACGCTATAACTTTCATGCAAACCTATTGATAAACACTTATTGGGATATTTTTTTTACCAAAGACATGTAGCAGAATACATTTTGGGCTAAATTTATGAAGTAATTCGATTTTCTTTACATTTTTTTAGTGGATATGTTTTGTATCAGAAAGTAGAAAATATTGTTTGTTTTTTTTTCTAATTATTTGGGGCCTTTTTTGCGGTTATATATATTTAAAAAAAAAAAGTAAAACCCAGTGGTGATAAAATACCACCAAAAGAAATCTCTGTGTAAAAATAAATTATATATATATATATATATATATATATATTGTTTGGGTACAATTTTGCATGACTGTGCAATTACCATTTTTTATTTATTTTTTATTACCACTTCAGCAAACTCTAGCGAGAGACTTATGCCGCGTACACACGATCGGTTTTACTGATGAAAACAGTCCGATGGACTTTTCTCATCGGACAAACTGATCGTGTATGGGCCCCATCTGTCTTTTTTCCATCGGTGAGAAAAAATAGAACATGTTTTAAATTTATCGGATGGAAAAAAAAAACGATAGCAAAATCCGATCGTCTGTGTGGAACTCCATCGGACAAAAAACCCACGCATGCTCAGAATCAAGTCGATGCATGCTCAGAAGCATTGAACTTAATTTTTCTCAGCTCATCTGAGTGTTTTACGTCACCGCGTTTGGGACGGTCGGATTTTTGACTGATGGTGTGTAGGCACGACTGATGGAAGTCAGCTTCATCGGAATTCCGATGGAAAAATCCATCGGATTAGAATCCATAGGAAATCCGATCGTGTGTACGGGGCTTTATTCAGATTTTCATTCATTGATTGTCTTCATCTCAGTTTTACATCATCGTGGTATTTTTCCAAAACTTTATGCATTATTCAGTTTCTTTTATTTAGAAAGAAGTAAAAAAAAAAAAATGTAAATTTTTAAATCTAAATATTAATATTACCCTCTACTTCTTAACTTTTATGCGGCGTACACACGCTCTGAATTTCTGACAACAAATGTTCGATGGGAGCTTTTGGTCGGAAATTCCGACCGTGTGTAGGCCCCATCGGACATTTTTCTGTCAGAATTTCCAACAACAAAAATTTGAGAGCTTGTTCTCAAATTTTTCGACAACAAAATCCGTTCTCGTGTTCTTGTGTGTAGACAATTCCAACGCACAAAATTCCACGCATGCTCTGATTCGAGTACGAGACGGAAGCGCTCGGTCTGGTAAAACTAGCGTTCATAATGGAGATAGCACATTCGTCACGCTGTAACGGACTGAAAAGCATGAAGCTGAAAAACCCGAATCGTCTCTCACCAAACTTCTACTAACACGAGATTAGCAGAAGGAGCCCAAAGGGTGGCGCACTTGGTATGGAACTTCCGTTTTATTGTGCCGTTGTACGTGCTGTACGTGACCGCGTTCTTGACGTTCACAATTTCCGACAACATTTGTGCGACCGTGTGTATGCAAGACAAGTTTGAGCCAACATTCCGTCGGAAATTTATCCACGGTTTTGTTGTCGGAATGTCCGATCGTGTGTACGCGGCATTAGAGGTTAAATTCTTTACCCTACCCTTTTCACCCTTTTCCCACCCGATTCTCCCCCTCTCCCATCCCAAATGGTTTGTTCTCATCTCTCTGGTTCTTTCCGGGCCCACTACTCTCCATAATTTTTTCCCAATATTTCCCAGATGTTTTACATTTTTCCATCTTCCCCAGATACTATTATATTTTCCAGGTTGACCTTTATCTCTGCGGCATAGGTATTACATTCTACTATAATGTTCTATCGCACAATTACCAGTTAAAATAGCGAAGTGCTAAATAGCAAAAAAATTGCCTGGTCATAAGGGGGGGGTAAAACCTTCCAGGGGCTGGGGTGGGTAAATCAATGTTAGTGGCTGAGTTGCCAGCTATTTTATCTAATGCCGCCTACACACGACCGTTTTTCATGACGAGAAACATGCCATTTTCTAAATTGGTCGTGAAAAACGGTCGTGTGTAGTCTCCAGGGCATTTTTCTCGACGAGAAAAATGGCCATTAAAAATTTAGAACCTGCTCTATTTTTTCTCGTCGTGAAAAAAATGCGCATGCTCAGAAGCAAGTTAGGAGACGGGATCGCTTGTTCTGGTAAAACTAGCATTCGTAATGGAGATAGCACATTCGTCACGCTGTAACGGACTGAAAAGCACGGAGACTAAAAAGCGCGTAAAGTCTCTCACGAAACTTTTACTAACACGCGGTAACGCGAGGATCAGCAAAAGCAGCCCAAAGGGTGGCGCCATCCGAATGGAACTTCCCCTTTATAGTGCCGTCGTACGTTTTGTCGTACGTGTTGTACGTCACCGCGCTTTGCTCGAGCATTTTTCTTTTTTCACGATACTGTGTAGGCAAGGCAGGCTTGAGAAGAATCACGTCGAGAAAAACTTTGTTTTTTTCAATGACATTGTACGCGGCATTATGGAAATTCCCAAAACATGGCCTATTGGGGTATTTGAAGAATGAGGCTGGAAAGCACTGTATAATATCTTTATAGCCTGGTCTTATCAAGATGGGAAGTCATCCAATTTGACTTGATCGTAGGTTTTCTATATTTTTTTGTGTTTTTTTTTTTTGCAGAAGACATGAATTTCAGCAATAATCCAGAATTTATCATCCTTGGGTTATCTGAGCTTCCTGAGCAACAAAATGTACTTTTTGTGGTATTCTTGATTCTGTATCTCCTCGGTGTTCTTGGGAATCTAACCATCATTCTCTTGATAAAGACCGATTTTCACCTCCAGACTCCCATGTACTTCTTTTTGGGCAACTTGTCCTTCGTTGATATGTGCTACACCTCATCCATTGTCCCAAAGATGCTGGATAACATTCTATCAAAGAACAAGACTGTTACATTGTTGGATTGTATTTCACAATTGTTCTTCTTCTTGTGTTTTGCTTGCACTGAGTGCTTCTTACTGGCGGTAATGGCGTACGACCGATTTGTGGCCGTTTGCACCCCACTCCATTACACCACGATCATCAACCGAAAAGTGTGCCTTCTTCTGGTCATTAGTTCCTGGTTGGCTTCAGCTTTGCATTCACTTCTACACAGCTTGATGGCGTCCACCTTACGTTTTTGTGGTGTTAAAAAGGTCCATCACTTCTTCTGCGACATGGGCCCCTTGTTGCGGTTGGCCTGCTCTGACATTTCTCTCAACAAGCTTTTAATCTATACGGAAGGTGGCCTACCGGTTTTAATCCCGCTCATCATAGTGTTGTACTCCTATTGCTGCATCATCTCCTCCATTCTTAAAATCCGCTCGGCCGATGGCCGGTACAAGGCCTTCTCCACCTGTTCTTCTCACCTCATAGTGGTGATCTTGTTTTACGGGACCATCGCCTTAATGTACCTGCGTCCGTCTTCCCTCGATTCCGTAAATTATGACAAAGCTCTGAGTGTGGTCTACACTGTGGTGGCCCCAATGCTCAACCCCTACATCTACTCCCTGAGAAATAAGGAGGTGAAAGGAGCCATGAAAAGGTTGTTCATCAAGGGAAAAAATATGTGAAAAATGGTAGATTTATGTAAAACATGAAAGGTGTGTGGGCAGGATATTTGTATGTGTCATTTTCTATATACAGAGAAGTCTTATGTTGGTCATACGCTAGTAGATTTGTGAATGAACATCTCAATACTGTACATCAGGGCTTTTTTTCTCAGAGAAGAGGTGCGGGAACCTTTCCCCTTCGGAGTCATCCCTTGTCTCCACCCCCTACCCACCTCTAAACACCGTTCCTTGGTTCCACCCCCTACCCACCTCTGAGCACCGTTCCTTGGTTCCACCCCCTACCCACCTCCCAGTACCACCCCTGTTAGCCGCTTGCCAACCGCCGCACGACGATATACATCGGCAGAATGGGATGGCTGCGCAAAAGGACGTATATATACGTCCCTTTAAGAATCGACATTGTGGGCGTGCGTGTGCCGCCGCAAGCTCCGTGACTCCGACTGCGGGTCCCGTGGACTCAATGTACGCGGGGATAGGAAGAACGGGGAAATGCTGATGTAAACAAGCATTTCCCCAGTCTTCCTAGTGACAGGACACTGATCACAGCTCCCTGTAATCGGAAGCGGTGATCACTGTCATGTCACACACAGCCCATCCCCCTACAGTTAGAAGCACTCCCTAGGTAGGGATGAGCTCCGGCGTGTTCGCATTGAACACGTGCAGAGCCCGCCAGGAAGTCGGCACCGCGCTGCGCTAATGACAGGCAGGGAGACATTTCCCGATGCTTGGCTGCAAAGATCCGGAAATGTCTCCCTGGCTGTGATTAGCACAGCGTGGTGCCGACTTCCTGGCGGGCTCTGCACGTGTTCAATGTGAACACGCCGGAGCTCATCCCTATCCCTAGGGCACACTTAACCCCTTCAGCGCCACCTAGTGGTTAACCCCTTCACTGCCAGTGTAATTTTCACAGTAATCAGTGCATTTTTATAGCACTGATCGCTGTAAAAATGACAATGGTCCCAAAAATGTGTCAAAGGTGTCTGATGTGTCCGCCATAATGTCACAGTCACGATAAAAATCGCTGATCGCCGCCATTACTAGTAAAAAAAAAAATATTAATAAAAATGCCATAAAACTATCCCCTATTTTGTAGACGCTATAACTTTTGCGCAAACCAATCAATAAACGCTTTTTTACCAAAAATATGTAGAAGAATACGTATCGGCCTTAACTGAGGAAAAAAACGTTTTTTTATATATTTTTTGGGGATATTTATTATAGCAAAAAGTAAAAAATATTGCATTTTTTTAAAATTGTCGCTCTATTTTTGTTTATAGCGCAAAAAATAAAAGCCGCAAAGGTGATCAAATACCACCAAAAGAAAGCTCTATTTGTGGGGAAAAAAGGACATCAATTTTATTTGGGAACCACGTCGCACGACCGCGCAATCGTCAGTTAAAGCGACGCAGTGCCGAATCACAAAAAGAGGCCTGGTCTTTGGCCAGCAAAATGGTCCGGGGCTGAAGTGGTTAAAGGATACAGACCCAAGTATTATTTTGTGGTGCTAAGTAATCTGCATGGAATGTGTTAATGATAACAAGAAAAGCAGTAAAATAGATCCCCTGCAGCCAGCAACAATAGACCCCACCGCAACAACAGATTCCCCACACAACGATAGACTCCCCCAGCAACAATGGACACCACCCCAGCAACAATAGATCGCCTGTAGCAACAATTGACCCCACACAACAATAGACTCCACCCCAGAAACAAAAGAACCCTACACAACGATAGACTCCCCAGAGCAAAATGGACTCCACCCCAGCAACAATAGATCCCCCACACAACAATAGACTCCCCCCCACACAGCAACAATGAATCATACACAACAAGGTACCACACCCAGCAACATTAGACCCCCCCAGTAGCAACAACAGATCTCCCAGCAGCCAGCAACAATAGACCTCTCCCTCAACAGTAGATCTCTCCCAGCAACATAAGACCCTCCCCCCAGCAAGAATAGATCCCCCACCAGAAACTATAGACCCTCACACAAACACAGATCCCCACTAGTTACAAAAGATCCCCCAGCAGCCAGCATCAATAGACCCTCCAGCACACCCCACGCCCCTTGCTATTATATACATTCAATGCTGGAGGTGCCGGAACTGCATCCCCCTGCGTTCCCGCTGAAAAAAAGCCCTGCTGTACAATACATAACAAATTCTCAATGACCTGACAAATGCTGTCGAAGGTACTTAAATTTTTTGGAGACAAACCCAACTTTCATTGCTCACAGGCCAGCTTGGATCCTCTTTGATTCCCTCCAGCCTGCTCTTGCTCCACTGTAGTCCATCATCCAAATAGACGCAGACCCCGAGTTACAACCACCGACTCCTACTTACAAACGGAGGGAGACAACAGGAAGTGAGGGGAAATCTACCCCTAGGAAGCAGAGGCGGCCCATTCATTAAGGGAATATGGGCGCCGCCCTCCCTATCCATGCGTCTGTCCCCTTGCAGGATGCCGGATGCATGGATTCCAATGGGGGGGGGGGGTGGATTTTCAAGCACCTGAATAGAGCCAGAGGCTCTAATAGGCTTTAAAATAGGGTGGGCTCGGGGCGCAGAGAATGCGAACCGAGGCCACTCAGGTGTGTTACAATAGCACATGAATCCTCCTCCCAGCCAATCAGGAAGTGGGTCTAGGGACCCGTCACCCGAATGGCTGAAAGGACAGGCGATCCTATTGGACGCCTAGGAGGAGGGGATGAGCCGCACGACAGAAGCCGCCATGATGGAGGAGGGGACACAGGAGCCGCCGCCACCCGCCACTTAGATGGGGTAAGTGCCGAACCGACTGGCAGACAGTGAGCGGCTGGGAGGAGCATTCATTCGCTATGTAACATACCTGAGTGGGCTCGGTTTGCATTCTCTGCGCCCCGAGCCCACCCTATTTTGAAGCCTATTAGAGACTCTGGCTCTAATCAGGTGCTTCAAAAGGCACCCATTGGAATCCGTGCATCTGGCGTCCTGCAAGGGGCCGGACGCATGGATAGGGAGGGGAAAAAATAAAACACCAGCTGCCACTGCTTTTCAAAAAATAAAAAAAATATTTTTGGACTTAAAAAATGTATCTGTTCCAATTTACATACAAATTCAACTTAAGAACAATCCTACCGAACCTTGTTTGTAACTCGGGGACTGCCTGTAATGGGCTGCACACCAAAGAAGTTCAGCTCCAACCAAGGTTTGTTGCAATGACATCGCAGCGGGGGGCGCTCTAATACAGGAGGTGTGTTACTGGCTGGTCAGATCACCAGGTGAAAACAGAGGGGGAAAAAAAGCCCTAAAAAGAAAAACAAATGCAGCCACAGCATCTAAGGATTGGTAAGCGCCTCAATGGCTCCCATTGCTGTGTCTGAGCCAATGAGGAGGCAGAGAGCACATCGCTGGGGCTCAGGGAAATATTAGTGGGGGGGGGGGGGGGGGCTCCTGCACAGGGAAGATTTTTTTATCTTAATGCATTAAGGTAAAAACCTTCAGCCTTTAGAACCACTTTAAAGAGGAACTGCAGTCTGCTCACATAATTTGTAATAAAAATATCTTTGACATTCTGAAGCTTCCCTCCAACCACTTTACATATAATTTTATATATACTGTGATTCTGTACTTGCCAAATATGCTGCAGAAATCTCCCTCTACTGAGTCCGGCTGCAGCCATTTTAACTGTGGGCAGCTGAAGCTACTGCCTGTTCACTTCCTGGATTTACACAGAGGCACACCTCCATCTCTGCAGCTCTCATTGGCCCTCTTATGACTCACCCCCCCTCCCTTCCTGGCAAACTCTCACCAGAGTGAGAGAGAGAGAGCTGTACATGATGTCATAAGCCTAGGCTAATGACCAGACAAGAAACAGGAAGTGGGCTGTATAAGGGATTTACTGGCAGAAAAAAATGTTTTACTATCCAAAGTTAAACCAACAACAAGGGCAGAAGATTTAATAGATGGAAAGATGAAAAATTACTGAAGTTCTGCTTTAAGTGTTTTTTTTTGTTTTTTTTTATCCAAGCACTGTAAAACATCTGCAGGTGACCTGGTATCAGCCTCATGTAGAGCAGTGCTGGAGAGTGAGAGAACGAAGCAGCACAAGAAGCCAATCGGTTCATGTGCTGCAAGAAACATTCTGACAGGAGGAGAGAGCAGAGTGACAAATAAAATGAGCTCATCTCTGTGCTGTTTCTCATTTCACTGTCCATTCATGGACTGGCGCAGATCCAGGGTGACCTGGGCTCAGTGAAAGTGGGTTGAATTATGCTGGCATATATATATATATATAAAATATATTTATTAATTTTTTTTTTTTCGTTTTGACTTTAATAAATAAATTAAATATGTGCAAACTAATATACATTTGTTTCATGTAATCCAATACAGACTGCCTGGTTAAAAATATGTGAATTTATTTTTTTGCTAGTCCTGACTTCAATAAATAAAGAAAATATGTGCAAACTAATATACATTCTCTTATGTAATCTAATACTATTATCACAAAAAGCAGCATACTGAAAGAGCTGACCGGTGGAGCCCCGGTGGCCTAAGGGGTAAGGTACCGGGCCGGCCATAACCCATCCAATATGGTAGAAGTCACTATGATAATATTCACTTGTGTGTATAAATTTGAGTATTATAAACAAAACTTTTTTCAATAATGTTGCAAATATTTTGAGACTGAGAAGTGAAAAATAATGTAATTCAATCCACCATCTGACTAAAAAGGGAATTAATAATATTCTAAAACAATATTTCATATTTACCTGGCTAAAAATATTTTTAATGTTTTATTTTTATTTTTTTCTTAGTCCTGACTTTAATAAATAAAGAAAATATGTGCAAACTAATATACATTCCTTTAATGTAATCTAATATGAACTACAGAAAAATATGCTATAGTACTTTATATTATCACAAAATATATATATATATATATATTCTGGACTTACCCAATTGCGGCATTTTATAGTTTTTTAATTTTGAGTGGATTTCTAATATTTTTATTAAAATTTTTAGAAAATCTCTCAAAATGAGAAAACTATAAAATGTCTCAATTGGACATGTCCAGAATTATTATTATTATTTTATTATTATTATTTATTTATATTATTATATAATATTATTATAATTTTATTTTTTTGTTACCATGCACTGGCCTCCGCCTCCTAAGCCACAGATTGTGGTAAATGAAGAAAATATGTGCAAACTAATATACATTCCTTTAATATAATCTAATAAGAACTACAGAAAAATTTGCTATAGTACTGTATATTTAAAAAATAATAATCTGCACTTGCCCAATTGGGGCATTTATAGTTTTCTAATTTTGAGTGGATTTCTAATATTTTTTTTTAAAAAAGTTTAGAAATCCACTCAAAACAAGAAAACTATAAAATGCCTCAATGGGGCAAGTCCAGTTTTTTTTTTTTTCCTAAACCAGGGATTGTGGTAAATGAAGAAAATATGTGCAAACTAATATACATTCCTTTAATGTAATCTAATATGAACTACAGAAAAATATGCTATAGTACTTTATATTATCACTAAAAAGAAAAAAAATATTCTGGACTTACCCAATTGGGGCATTTTATAGTTTTTTAATTTTGAGTGGATTTCTAATATTTTTATTAACATTTTTAGAAATTCTCTCAAAATGAGAAAACTATAAAATGCCTCAATTGGACATGTCCAGAATTATTATTATTATTTTATTATTATTATTTATTTATATTATATAATATTATTATTATTTTATTTTTTTGTTACCATGCACTGGCCTCCTAAGCCACAGATTGTGGTAAATGAAGAAAATATGTGCAAACTAATATACAATCCTTTAATATAATCTAATAAGAACTACAGAAAAATATGCTATAGTACTTTATATTATCACAAAAAAATATATATATTCTGGACTTACCCAATTGGGGCATTTTATAGTTTTTTAATTTTGAGTGGATTTCTAATATTTTTATTAACATTTTTAGAAATTCTCTCAAAATGAGAAAACTATAAAATGCCTCAATTGGACATGTCCAGAATTATTATTATTATTTTATTATTATTATTTGTGTAGCGGGGTGTTGCCCTTTAATGCAGAGAGACAAGAAGTTCCAGGTGAGAGGTGAGTCGGGAGGAAGTAAAGAGACATTATTGGAAGTGAAAGCAGAGGAGAGAGAGACTACATCTCCCAGTACATCTTGCAGCACCCAGGGTACATTGCTCCAGAACAGTGTTGCCAACCGTACGTAGATTTACGTACAGCCCGCGATTTAACCCCTTTTTCGGGCTGTACGTAAAAGTCCGTTTATGGGCACCGGCGCCCATAAAAAAGATGGCCGCGAGCCGGCCATACAACTGCGCATGCGCCGTTCCGAATGCGCCGGCCGAGCGCATTCGGAACTCGGCCGAGCGGCGGCGGTGCACACGCAGTAACGTGATGGCGCCGCTGGCGCCATTTTTGAAAAGGCCACAGTGGCTGGCGGCAGTGGCGGGACACCTGCAGTGAGTGCATGCCATGCACTCATCATAGGTGGTCTGTGGAGGACTCGGAGCACTGACAGGGCCCAGCCAGGAGTGAGGAGGACGGACTCAAGGTCAGTGAAACAGGGGGGGATACAAGGGGACAGCGCCATCAGTGTGCTGTATCCTCCTCTGGTTCCTGTGTCCCTTTCACCTCTTCACAGGTCAGGGCAGCACAGTGCTGCCCTGACCTGTGGAGTGGTGAAAGGGGCACAGGAGGAGGACACAGCACACAGATGATGTGCAGAAGTAATATGGTGGTGTCCGCAGCCTCTGTCCCCCTCCTGTAGTGTGTCCGCAGCCTCTGTCCCCCTCCTGTAGTGTGTCCGCAGCCTCTGTCCCCCTCCTGTAGTATGTCCACAGCCTCTGTCCCCCCTCCTGTAGTATGTCCGCAGCCTCTGTCCCCCTCCTGTAGTGTGTCCGCAGCCTCTGTCCCCCTCCTGTAGTGTGTCCGCAGCCTCTGTCCCCCTCCTGTAGTGTGTCCGCAGCCTCTGTCCCCCTCCTGTAGTGTGTCCGCAGCCTCTGTCCCCCTCCTGTAGTGTGTCCGCAGCCTCTGTCCCCCTCCTGTAGTGTGTCCGCAGCCTCTGTCCCCCTCCTGTAGTGTGTCCGCAGCCTCTGTCCCCCTCCTGTAGTGTGTCCGCAGCCTCTGTCCCCCTCCTGTAGTGTGTCCGCAGCCTCTGTCCCCCTCCTGTAGTGTGTCCGCAGCCTCTGTCCCCCCTCCTGTAGTATGTCCGCAGTCTCTGTCCCCCTCCTGTAGTATGTCCGCAGCCTCTGTCCCCCCTCCTGTAGTATGTCCGCAGCCTCTGTCCCCCCTCCTGTAGTGTGTCCGCAGCCTCTGTCCCCCCTCCTGTAGTATGTCCGCAGCCTCTGTCCCCCTCCTGTAGTGTGTCCGCAGCCTCTGTCCCCCTCCTGTAGTGTGTCCGCAGCCTCTGTCCCCCTCCTGTAGTATGTCCGCAGCCTCTGTCCCCCTCCTGTAGTATGTCTGCAGCCTCTGTCCCCCCTCCTGTAGTATGTTCGCAGCCTCTGTCCCCCCTCCTGTAGTATGTCCACAGCCTCTGTCCCCCCTCCTGTAGTATGTCCGCAGCCTCTGTCCCCCTCCTGTAGTATGTCCGCAGCCTCTGTCCCCCTCCTGTAGTATGTCCACAGCCTCTGTCCCCCCTCCTGTAGTATGTCCGCAGCCTCTGTCCCCCCTCCTGTAGTATGTCCGCAGCCTCTGTCCCCCCTCCTGTAGTATGTCCCCAGCCTCTGTCCCCCTCCTGTAGTATGTCCGCAGCCTCTGTCCACCTCCTGTAGTATGTCCGCAGCCTCTGTCCCCCTCCTGTAGTATCTCCGCTGTCTCTGTCCACCTCCTGTAGTATGTCCGCAGCCTCTGTCCCCCTCCTGTAGTATGTCCGCTGTCTCTGTCCCCCTCCTGTAGTGTGTCCGCAGCCTCTGTCCCCCTCCTGTAGTGTGTCCGCAGCCTCTGTCCCCCTCCTGTAGTGTGTCCGCAGCCTCTGTCCCCCTCCTGTAGTGTGTCCGCAGCCTCTGTCCCCCTCCTGTAGTGTGTCCGCAGCCTCTGTCCCCCTCCTGTAGTGTGTCCGCAGCCTCTGTCCCCCTCCTGTAGTGTGTCCGCAGCCTCTGTCCCCCTCCTGTAGTGTGTCCGCAGCCTCTGTCCCCCTCCTGTAGTGTGTCCGCAGCCTCTGTCCCCCTCCTGTAGTGTGTCCGCAGCCTCTGTCCCCCCTCCTGTAGTATGTCCGCAGTCTCTGTCCCCCTCCTGTAGTATGTCCGCAGCCTCTGTCCCCCCTCCTGTAGTATGTCCGCAGCCTCTGTCCCCCCTCCTGTAGTGTGTCCGCAGCCTCTGTCCCCCCTCCTGTAGTATGTCCGCAGCCTCTGTCCCCCTCCTGTAGTATGTCCGCAGCCTCTGTCCCCCTCCTGTAGTATGTCCGCAGCCTCTGTCCCCCTCCTGTAGTATGTCCGCAGCCTCTGTCCCCCTCCTGTAGTATGTCTGCAGCCTCTGTCCACCTCCTGTAGTATGTCTGCAGCCTCTGTCCACCTCCTGTAGTATGTCTGCAGCCTCTGTCCACCTCCTGTAATGGGTCCGCAGCCTCTGTCCCCCTCCTGTAGTATGTCTGCAGCCTCTGTCCCCCTCCAGTAGTAAGTCTGCAGCCTCTGTCCACCTCCTGTAATGGGTCCGCAGCCTCTGTCCCCCTCCTGTAGTGTGTCCGCAGCCTCTGTCCCCCTCCTGTAGTGTGTCCGCAGCCTCTGTCCACCTCCTGTAGTGGGTCCATAGCCTCTGTCCCCCTCCTGTAGTATGTCCGCAGTCTCTGTCCAGTGTCCACCTCCTGTAGTATGTCCGCAGCCTCTGACCATCTCTTGTCTTTTATCATGTCTACAGTCTCTGAGGGGATCCTAGAAAGAAGTCAAGAGTGGAAGTGCCGCCGGGATGGGGGTTACGGCCCGGGAAGAAACAGACGTGTGGACTGGGGAGAGGAGATCAGAGCCACCAAGCTGGAGCCGTCTGACTGAGCCCCACACTGTGCACCTGAGAGGAGGTAAGTGACAGTGCCGCCAGGCCATTCTAAGGGGGGGGGGGGTCACTGATGTAAGCAGGTGAATGAATACAATAATGTAAGGGGGCACTGATATAAAGGTTTCCCCCTTATATTAATACCCCCCCCTTACCTTAGTGTATTCACTCTGCGGAAGGTGAATACACTAAGGTAAGAGCCCCCCTCCACATCAGGGTTCCCCCTTACATCATGATCTGCAGCGTTCCCCTTTACATAAGAGTTCCCTTGCACTGTAAGGGGGCATCCTGCAGACTCTGATGTAAGAGGGAACTCTGTGCTGGCCGGGTTATAGTAACCTGACCTTCATGTAAATTGAGAAAAATGTTTTTTTACTTTTGTTTAACTTAAACACATTGATAAATAGCATTAGCTGTGTGTTTATAGTTCAAATATTGATATTTGCACTGTTTAGCACTAAAAACAGTGATTGTAGGTACTTTTTTGCAGCGTCAGTAAAAAATGCGGCTCTGCCAGCAATTTTCATGATTTTTGCCAGTAAGAAATTGCTGCCGTACAGAAATTTTGGCATCCTTGCCAGTAAATTTCACTTCAGGGGGTTGGCAACACTGCTCCAGAACAGAGACTGCTGGGGCAGACTTTATAAAGGGGAGGCGGAGTTTTGGTCGCTCTCTTTGGACACCCCTCTCCTAGCAAGAGGATCTCTGTGCTGAACTGCTGTGTGCACAAGGCCTGAAGCCTGGGCCGTGTGCTCCTTTCCAAAGAGCCCCTCTGCCAGCCTAGCAGAGCCTTAGAGACATCTAATCCTCCTTGCTGCAGTACACCAGAAGGATTGAAGACTCGGATGTCGGTGGATTCCTGTTCCTAGACGAATCGATGGAGGAAACGGACTTGGACTTGTCCGGGTGGTGAGAGCTGTTTAAAGACAGATACTTTATCTTTACTATTCGTTGGGATTACAAAGTTGTTCTTTAAGTGCACCACCGAGAGATTTCTAGCGAATATTGTTTCACTGAACTTCCATTTAGATCAGTCAGGCCTGACTGCATAGGTAGACATTGCTGGGTGTTAGTCTACCCATGAGGGGAAGTAGCTGTAAAAGGGCAGCGCTAGAGTTGCATAGCAATACTTTATTATTCTGATTACTCTGTTTATCTTTATTACTGTTTAATTCAGGGATCTGCAACTTGTTGTACTGTTGTTTATTACTTGCCCATTAGCCTAAGCAAAAATATCTGGGTCAAGTACATTGGTGTCAGTTTCACTTGCTTTAATAGAAGTTTTAAAGTATATCACTGTGTGTGTTTGCCATAGGACTGCGTCACCTAGAGTTGCGGTCACGCTGTCCTATCTCCCCTTACTAGCTGTGCCACGGGAGGTTAGAGCCGATTGCCGGGGGTTGACAGCGGTGCACTACAGGGCCCAAAACAAAACCAGCGGCTCTCTTAACTGGGGGTAGCGCTACACGTGGGGGCTCGAGTCCGGGATCCTTGTACGTTGCACGCTGCAATCAAGCCGGTCAGAAGTACCAGCATGGACACGCTAGGAATGTCACAGTGGTGCGCAGCGGCTGGCACCGATCCAACCGCGGCGGTAGTTATTGAACTCCCGGGGGGGATCTGGCAAGAAGAAGCGATAAATCAGCTAATAATGTCACTATCACCGAGCCAGAAAGCACGGGTGATGGATACAAGGTCAAATGCCTCGTTTACGTACGCACTGGTAGAATGGAAAGACGAAATCCCAGAGCAATTTAAAAGTCCAAGTATACAAGCCATAGATAATCAGATCTATCACTTGATACATACGCTGCCAGTGAAGGAAGAATGGTTCCAGACACCAAAACCATCATTTCCGCAGATATCTCCACCGCCTGCCACCCTCAGCGCAGAATTATGCGCGGTCCTGGGGGAGATTGTAGCCCAGTGTAAGAAGGATCCTACAGACTACCAAATGTCGGGATACAGAAAACTTGGAGTATTCTCTGGAAGGAAACCTGTACCTTCGGGTGAAGAGGGGTTTGAGGAGTGGTTAGACGGCGCCACTCAGGCCTTAGAAGAATGGGAAGTCCCAGAACCCAGAAAGAAACAGAATCGCCTGCTCTGGAGGCCATACGCAACCTTAAGCTAAGTAAGAAGGACTGTGATGCGCAGGATTATCTGGACATTCTGCAGAATGTGTTCGGCGGGACGGAAAAGGTCCCTGAACTTACTTACCAGCTGGAACACTGCTATCAAAGCAAAGGAGAAAAGCTGTCAGACTTCATAAGACGCCTGGATAAGATCCTGCACCAGATCTTGCTGAAGAAAGGGATTGATCCCAGGAAAGTGGATGAGGCCCGTGCCCAGCAGGTGTTGAGGGGAGCTCAACCCTTAGACCCCATTGCATTAGTGCTACGCATCCGGCAGGACAGGAGCAGCCTGGAATACCCCGACTTGATCCGGATAGTCAGGGAGGAGGAGGCTATGTTGGAAGACAAAAGGAGGAGTCAACATACCGAACCAACTACCCTCCCTGCGGTGGGAGTCAGATCAGCTATGGCTACTGAACGGGACTCAGAAGTGGAGATCCTGAAGTCCCAAATGACCCAGGTGCTGGATCTTTTGACCACACTCCTGTCTGAAAACTCAGGAATGAAGGAACCCGAGGAAATTAAGAATGAACCACGCCAGAGCAGTTCAACACCAACCTCCCCACAGAAGAGAAGAGAGATTGTCTGTTTCAACTGTGGAGGTGTAGGCCACGACCAGCGAGTATGTCCAAGTCCACGAATGGAGACAGAAGGCTGGCGGAGGCCTCAGAAGTGACCCAAGAATGGAGAGAAGATCCGGGCCTTCAAAAATAACTTTCCCTGAATCTGCGAGGGAACGGTGGAGGACACCTGCAGTTTATGCCGTCTCAGTGAACAACGCCTATCAGCCTTCCAAACAACGCCAGAAACGGCATTCCCAGCGCCGGAAGCTGAAGAGAGCACAAGTCCAATTATGCCAGCCTGCTGTTACAGGTGTTTCCAAAAGGACTGCTACCCAATTGGTAGGTCCTCTGCCTGTAGTGCCTGTTCTGATCGAAGGGATCTACACCAGAGCCATCCTTGATACAGGTTCTCAGGTTACCCTAATGACCAGAGACTTTTACAAGAAGTACCTATCATACCTGCCCCTGGAAGAGATGGGAGACGCCAAGATTCAGGGTATCCAAGCAGAAGAGTACTCTTGTGATGGATGTGTGCGGGTCAAGTTGTCATGTGATCCACTGAGGGCTGGGGAGCCCCAGAACTTTGAGACACTGGCCATTGTCTGTCCCTGGCTTCCAGGGCCCTCAAGAAGCTCTCTCATCATTGGGACCAATACCGATTTGGTGAAACGGCTTTTAGCCCCTGCTGTCCCCAGATGTGATCCCATACCCTCACTACCGGAAGAGGTTCCTGCTTCAGTAGCAGAGGAAGAACCAAGAGTAGCTAAGACTGTGACTCCCAGGGAGAAGAGAAGGAAGAGAGTCATCCATCCTCCCCGGAAACTAACTCATGATCAGATGGGAGAAAGTTCAGAAGACGCGGCCCTAACCTCAAGAAGGACCATGCCCACATCTGGTCCCTCCACTGTACATTTGGTGGAGGGCAACCCCAACTCACTTCCTGGCACAGTTAGACAGGTCGGCCCCACTGAAGCGACCTGTGGACAGGACAGCTCCCCATCATATGATGATCCGTGGGAGGCTCCTCTGTCAATCCTATGCAACCGCATTGAAGCTAAAATGTTTTGCAGATCTAAAAATGTTAGATGTCTTTGGGGACCAAAGAGTTCAAGTGGGGGGAGTGTGTAGCGGGTGTTCCCCTTTAATGCAGAGAGACAAGAAGTTCCAGGTGAGAGGTGAGTCGGGAGGAAGTAGAGAAGAGACATTACTGGAAGTGAAAGCAGAGGAGAGAGACTACATCTCCCAGTACATCTTGCAGCACCCAGGGTACATTGCTCCGGAACAGAGACTGCTGGGGCAGGCTTTATAAAGGGGAGGTGGAGTTTGTTCTGTCTCTTTTGGACACCCCCTCTCCTAGCAAGAGGATCTCTGTGCTGAACTGCTGTATGCACAAGGCCTGAAGCCTGGGCCTTGTGCTCTTTTCCAAAGAGCCCCTCTGCCAGCCTAGCAGAGCCTTAGAGACATATTCTCCTCCTTGCTGCAGTACACCAGAAGGATTGAAGACTTGGATGTCGGTGGATTCCTGTTCCCAGACGAATCGGCGGAGGAAACGGACTTGGACTTGTCCGGGTGGTGAGAGCTGTTTAAAGACAGACACTTTATCTTTACTATTCGTTGGGATTACAAAGTTGTTCAAGTGCACCACCGAAAGATTGCTAGCGAATATTGTTTCACTGAACTTCCATTTAGATCAGTCAGGCCTGACTGCATAGGTAGACATTGCTGGGTGTTAGTCTGCCCATGATGGGAAGTAGCTGTAAAAGGGCAGCGCTAGAGTTGCATAGCAATACTTTATTATTCTGATTACTTTGTTTATCTTTATTACTGTTTATTGCAGGGATCTGCAACTTGTTATACTGTTGTTTATTACTTGCCCATTAGCCTAAGTAAAAATATCTGGGTCAAGTACATTGGTATCAGTTTCACTTACTTTAGTAGAAGTTTTAAAGTATATCACTGTGTGTGTGTTTGCCATAGGACTGTGTCACCTAGAGTTGCGGTCACGCGGTCCTATCTCCCCTTACTAGCTGTGCCACGGGAGGTTAGAGCCGATTGCCGGGGGTTGACAGCGATGCACTACAGGGCCCAAAACAAAACCAGCGGCTCTCTTAACTGGGGGTAGCGCTACACTTATTTATATTATATAATATTATTATTATTTTATTTTTTTGTTACCATGCACTGGCCTCCTAAGCCACAGATTGTGGTAAATGAAGAAAATATGTGCAAACTAATATACATTCCTTTATTATAATCTAATAAGAACTACAGAAAAATATGCTATAGTACTGTATATTTAAAAAATAATAATCTGCACTTGCCCAATTGGGGCATTTATGGTTTTCTAATTTTGAGTGGATTTCTAATATTTTTTTTAAAAAGTTTAGAAATCCACTCAAAACAAGAAAACTATAAAATGCCTCAATGGGGCAAGTTCAGTTTTTTTTTTTTCCTAAACCAGGGATTGTGGCAAATGAAGAAAATATGTGCAAACTAATATACATTCCTTTAATGTAATCTAATATGAACTACAGAAAAATATGCTATAGTACTTTATATTATCACAAAAAAAAATAAAAAAAATCTGGATTTACCCAATTCGGGCATTTTATAGTCTTCTGATTTTGCGTAGATTTCTAACATTTTTAATCCAAATATTATAAAGCAAAAACAAAGGTACTAAGTCAGAAATATATGCTATAGTACTTTATATTATCACAAAAAAAAATAAAAAAAATCTGGATTTACCCAATTGGGGCATTTTATAGTCTTCTGATTTTACAAAAACAAAAGGTACAAAGTTTTTATGTGAAGCCCCAGTGGCCTAATGGATAAGGCACTGGCCTCCTAAGCCAGGGATTGTGGGTTCGAGTCCCATCTGGGGTGGGTAAATTTTTTAACAAATCAAAAACCAGCATAATACTAGTTCAATGCTAAATTCAGTGTCAATGTTGGTGGAACAAATATTATACATTTTCTACATTCCAACTACTGTCACTTGCAAGTTAGAATTTTGAAATTCTCAGGTTTGTCACACCCTTGTTTATTCTGCAAATAACTTTAACATTTAGTCCAAGAAATTACATATCTAAACTACTGCATTAAATCTCAGTGTTTGCGAAAAAATTGTTTAGTGCAACAAACGGAAAGAGCTTAGAAGAAACTAAATTTATAAAAGTAAAATGGCGCAAAACTGAAAACCCAAAAAAGTATCCAATGGTGAACAAACAAAAAAGTACTGAATGAGCATACAATTATATGCACAAAGAGGCAACAAGTCCACTCTTTGTGAAGAAGTCAATGATTGATGCACATTGGCAGTGCAGGTGCAGTATGCTGGATGGTAATATAAATGGGATATGGTGTGGGAGGGATGAAGAGAGGAAAGGGTTAAGTCCGCGCTCACGGCAGCTATCCAGGGGGAACAGAACTCATGTTCCCAAACACTGAAAAACACAAGAACACCTCTGGGTGCAGACTGTATAAAAAGTTTAATCAAATAGAAAGGTTTGTAAAAACACTCACATTTAAGTGGTAAGTTTGTGCCTGATGAGGTCCCAAACAACCAGGGTCATCAGTGATATCTGTCTCTATGGAGCTGATGGATGTGCTGTCTCTGCAGTCATCTCTGTAGCCACTAGATGGTATACAGCCGGCAGCAGTGGATGGACATCAGAGCGAGGCTTGAGGAGCAGACCGTAATCCAGGCGAGGAGAGATGATGTCACTGGAATACTGCTAATTTGCCTGAAGAATGAGCGCGGCCGTCACGTCATTCACGTCATATCACTGATGACCCTGGTTGTTTGGGACCTTATCATGTACAAACTTACCACTTAAATGTGAGTGTTTTTACAAAACTTTCTATTTGATTACACTTTTTATACAGTCTGCACCCAGAGGCGCTTCCTGTTCTTGTGTTTAGAAGAAACTAAATATTTGGGAGGTATTTTTATTTATTTATTTTTTTTAATAAGTGTTACTGTACTTACCTTTATTCCTAATCAAATGGAAATAGAAAAATAAACTATAAAATAGAGAATATAATTTTATAAATTAAGAGAAAAAGAATATTAATACTGTTAACCTCTTTAAGGGGTTGTAAAGGTACATGTTTTTTCACCTTAATGCATTCTATGCATTAAGGTGAAAAAACATCCGAGGATTAGCGGCCCCCCAGCCCCCTCCCCGTTTGCTCACCGGACCCCCTCGAAAGTCCCGTGCCTTGAACACGCTGGCTTGTCGGCCAGGCGTCTCGGCTCATTCATTGGTTGATTGATAGCAGCGCAGCCATTGGCTCCCGCTGCTGTCAATCAAATCAATGACGCGGCGCGCCGGGGGACGGGGCCGAGTGATACAGTCGGCGGCTAAAGCTGGAGGCTGTATCACGGGAGCGTGTCCGCAAGCTAACCCCCTTGGGAGAGCGCTTCCCATGAAGGGGGTAAGCTGATGTGGGGAGGAGCCAAGACAGCTGCCGAGGGACCCCAGAAGAGGAGGTTCGGGGCCACTCTGTGCAAAAAACGAGCTGCACAGTGGAGGTAAGTATGACATGTTTGTTATTTAAAAAAAAAAAAAAAACGGGAACCTTTAGTGTCCCTTTAAAGAACCGGGCCTATTTTTCAGACTCTGTGTTTACAAAGTTAAAATCTGTTTTTTTTTCTAGCAAAATCCTTAGAACCCCCAAACATTATATATATATTTTTTCTAACACCCTAGAGAATAAAATGGTGGTCCTGGTAATACTTTCTGTCTCACCGTATTTGCACAGTGGTCTTACAAGCGCACTTTTTTTTGGAAAAGATAAACTTTTTTAAATTAAAAAATAAGACAACAGTAAAGGTAGCCCAATTTTTATTTTTTTCTTATATTCTGAAAGATAATGTTACGCCGAGTAAATTGATACCCAACATGTTACGCTTCAAAATTGCGCCCGCTTGTGGAATGGCGACAAACTTTTACCCTTAAAAATCTCCATAGGCGATGTTTAAAACTTTCTACAGGTTACCAGTTTTGAGTTACAGAGGAGATCTAGGGCTAGAATTGTTGCTCTCGCTCTAACGATCGTGGCGATACCTCACATGTGTGGTTTGAACACCGTTTTCGTATGTGTTCGCTTCTGCGCGCTTTTTCAGCAGACGGACGTCTTTATTATGAAACAATTTCAAGCAGGCTCAAGAGGTGCTGGAATGATTTGCAAAGCGCTGGGAGTGGACATGCCCCCCCCCCCCCCCCCCTGGTGTCGGTGTATCTCGTGCTTACCATTTCCATCGGTTTGCCCGAGAAACAATCCAACAGTGCGGTCGGCTGCTCCTATAGGCGATCAAATAGTAGATATTCTTTGATCGTCTGTATGACCTTGGAGGACCGGAGCGACATCATGATGTTACTTCCGGTCCAGGCTGGAAGTAAATAGTTTTTTCTTTTTAAACCAGTTGACGACCAGCTGCTGCAGTTATACCGCAGCAGGTTGGCTTGGCTGCGCGAATCGCCATAGATGTACGTCGGGCTCGTACACGGCGATCTGTGGGCGCGCACTGATTGGCCAGCGCGTCCGGCGGACTCGATGTTAACCCCTTCCCTGCCAGTGTCATTAGTACAATGTCAGTGCATATTTTTAGCACTGATCACTGCAATAATGTCACTGGTTACCAAAAAAGTGTCAAATGTCAGGTGTCTGATCTGTCCGCCGTAATGTCACAGTCCTGCTAAAAATCGCTGATCACCGTCATTACTAGTAAAAAATAAAACTATATATATATATTTAATAAAAATGCCATAAATCTATCCCCTATTTTGTAGACGCTATAACTTTTGCACAAACATTTATTAATTGGTTTGCGCAAAAGTTATAGCGTCTACAAAAAAGGGGATAGATTTATGGCATTTTTATTATATAATTATATATAGTTTTATTTTTTTATCGCTCTTATTTTGTTTATAGTGCAAAAAATAAAAACCGCATAGGTGTTCAAATACCCCCAAAAGAAATCTCTATTTGTGGGGAAAAAAGGACGTCAATTTTGTTTGGGTACAGCGCCGCACGACCGCGCAATTGTCAGCTAAAGCAACGCAGTGCCGTATCGCAAAAAATTGGCCTGGTCATTAAGTGGGCAAATCTCCCGGGGCTGAAGTGGTTAAAGCAAGAGATCAAAAAAAAATAGTTTTTTTAACTTTTGCTTTTAAAGATACAGAAGAGATTTGGCGTCTTTTTGATCCCAGATCTCTCCATAAAGAGGACCTGTCATCTTTATTTTCTATTACAAGGGATGTTTACATTCCTTGTAATAGGAATAAAAGTGGTTAAAAAAAACTAAAAGGGACAGTGTAAAAAGAAAAAGTTAAATAAATAAGATTTTTATTCATTTTTTTAAAGTGCCTCCATCCCTCCGTAACAGGTAAACTGTAAAGGCGTTTAAAGCGTCACCTATGGAGATTTTTAAGTACCATAATTTGTGGCCATTCCACAAGCTTGCGCAATTTTAAAGCATGACATGTTAGGTATCTGTTTACTCGGCGTAACATAATATTTCACACTATACAAAAAAATTTTTTTTTTTTTTTTTAATTCATGAAAGTGTATTTTTTCCCAAAAGTTGCGTTTGCAAAACTGCTGCGCAAATACCATTTGACATGAAAAATTGCAATGATCGCCCTTTTATTCCCTAGGTTCTCTGCTTAAAAAAATATATAATGTTTAGGGGTCATAAGTAATTTTCTAGCAAAAAATACTGATTTAAACTTGTAAACAAAAAGTGCCAGAAAAAGCCTGGTCAGTAAGTGGTTAACCACTTGCCGACCGCCTCCTGTACATTTACGTCGACAGAATGGCACAGACAGGCCCGTGAGTCGGACCAAGGGTCCCGCGGACTCGATCGCCACGGGTATCCCCGCGATCGTCTCACGGAGGTATAGAGCTGGGAGATGATTGTGTAAACAAGCATCGCCCCGCTCTGCCTAGTGACAATGACACAGATCTCGGCTTCGTGTTCTTGGAGCGGAGATCAGTGTCATGTGACACAGAGCCCAACCCCCCTACAGTAAGAAACACAATGCAGGGAACACTTAACCCCTACAGTGCCACCTAGTGGTTAACCCCTTCACTGCCAGTGTCATTTTCACAGTAATCAGTGCATTTTTATAGCACTGATCGCTGTGAAAATGACAATGGTCCCAAAAATGTGTCAAAAGTGTCCAATGTGTCCGCCATAATGTCGCAGTCATGAAAAAAATCACTGATCGCCGTCATTACTAGTAAAAAAATAAAAATTAATAAAAATGCCATAAAACTATCCCTATTTTGTAAACGCTATAACTTTTGCGCAAACCAATCAATAAACGCTGATTGCGATTTTTTTTTTTACCAAAAATATGTAGAAGAATACGTATCGGCCTAAACTGAGGGAAAAAAACTTTTTTTATATATTTTTGGGGGAAATTTATTATAGCAAAAAGTAAAAAATATTGATTTTTTTTCAAAATTGTTGCTATATTTTTTGTTTATAGCGCAAAAAATAAAAACTGCAGAGGTGATCAAATACCACCAAAAGAAAGCTCTATTTGTGGGAAAAAAGGACGTTAATTTTGTTTGGGAGCCACGTCGCACGACCGTGCAATTGTCAGTTAAAGCGACGCAGTGCCGAACCGCAAAAAGTGGCCTGGTCTTTAACCTCCCCAAAATGGTCCGAGGCTGAAGCGGTTAAAGAATATAATAAAATACATTTTATTATAAAAGATCTTAGGATTCCTGGTTCGATCGCAGAATTACATTAAGATATGGTAAATAAATATTGATAAAGTAAACTTAGATCAAGTAAATGTAAAGCTTAACAATAGTTGCAAATGAGAATGATGTAATAATTTCATACATTTACATAAAAACACAAAATCAATCAAAATACTAAAATAAATAAACAAATAAAACAGTTTATTAAAAATATTGCACATTAAATTCCATTAATCAAAGTTAGAGAAATACTTAACTATTCTGATATTATTTTTTTTCATTATTTTTGATATTATTAGCTAAGAAAAAAATACCTGAATCTCAGAAGGGAAATCCTTAATATATTACATACTAAATAGTATAATAACTGTAGCGGCCTCCTCACCCCGCCGTCTGGTTGGCTAGGGGTATGTCACGCGACAGGGTGAGGTGCGCTACGGCCCATGTCCTCCCCATAACTGTGGGTGAGGTGAAGGCCAATACTTGATGTTTCCTCGGGCCGGTGTGTCTTGGGCATGTACTGAGTCTGTTGTGCAGAAACCACCAAACCACCCTTTGCTCCCATTAACAGAGTCCATACACCGATCACAGTCCAACTGTTAGGTTTATTTCGTATCTCCACATACAGGCAATGCGATGGCAGGATATGGTGGGATGAGCAGGTCGAGGCACTATACTGATCTGGGTCCCTACACCCCCTGTGCTATGACCAAGGGTTGCAGGAGTCTTGACATGAATACCTCCGTTGCGTTGCAGCCCCTATCAGGGGAAGATGTCCTCCAAGGGAGTTACCGAAGGCCCATCCGTCACCGGGTTGACACTACACCGGGTCTTCGAACGGGTGACCTCCCCAGCCTCCTCACCTCAGATGCGGGTCTCCTCGCAAGGAGCACCCTGGAATCACTTCACCCTTGCGGGACCCAGTCGGAGTCACTGGGCCCCAGGCCTCCTCAATAGTACCTCATCCCAGGCTGAAGGTGCCTGGGATGGAATCCCAGCTTCATTCCGGCCAGGCCTAGGGCGCCTAGGCTGAAACCTTGAACCGCCCGCACCCAGGCTGAAGGTGCCTGGGTGCGTGAAGAGATGATCCCCGAAGACCTCGTGGCGAGGGCGTCTCCCCCTTTTATCTCCTCCCGTCGATACCACGGCGGGTTCCCCGCCCCAGCCGTACCATCTCCAGGAAGGGACAAAGAAGGGTAGCACTGTGGTGGCGATTCTACCTGAAGCCTGTAGGTACTCCGCCACCCACAGGCAAAGGAGAATATTACATCCCCCAATCCTCCACGAATAACAAAAAGGGGTCTTAACCCTGACATAATTACACACCTGGGTCACACTACCCCCAGGTGTATCCCACTAAATCTGAAGACCCCGCTACACACTCCCCCTGGTGATTTGACGCTGGTCCCCAGCGTCAGGTGCACACCCATGTCTCCCAAGGAGTGGTAACATGGAGCAAGCCCCTGAGGCTGCCCCCTAAATTTGTGAATACTAAGTGTGCCAAGACCTGCTCGAAAGGGAAAGGAAAAATATAAAACGATAAACTTTTGCATAAAACATCTATTCTGTACACATGTACAATCCCTCCCATCGCTGTCTAAGAACCACCCCACTCTCAGTAGTCTTGACCGATGAATCTCCTGCAAAAGGGAAACAAAGATAACATCCTAACAATCTGTGTTGACTTGAAATGAATAGGTCTGTCGGCCGAGAGACCCACTCACTCCAATAAGCAAAGTGATGCATGTGTAAAATTTTCAAACATTCGTTGCGCAACACTTCCACCTGGTGACAGTGCCGCGGTCATGACACTTGCCGAGATCTTCCTTCTTCCTGCTTTTCTACACTAACTTTTACCCCCAGAGTCTCTGCCTTTGGCACATGAAGAAGAGGGAGAAAAAAAACAACAGCTCCCAAGTCTCCAGTGAGTGAAAGAAAAGCCCAAATCAAAACAAAAGTAGGGCGCAGTTCTGAGCGTCTGGGAATGTTCCTTCCAGAAAGTTCAACAGCAACAGAATAGGAGCCCACTTCTCCTACAAGTAAAACCTTGGATCCGGCAAAAACAGGGGCTTCAGGTGCTTGTCAAACACTTCCACCGAATATTCGACATCCTCTCCTTCTTTCCTGCAGATGAGCACCTTATCGGCATGAATATGGCGCCCCAGTCTCCAATCAGCTCTGCAGTCTCTAAACTTTTTAGATACAGGCAGTGAACATGACGGGTATCGCCGGGCATGAGGCACTTTGAGCTTTTCCCATACAAACTCGTCGTACCACCTTTGTCGCAAAACCTCGACTTCATACAATAAGTCCCGGGGCAAGTAGGGGTACTCCCACCCATACTCACGGGCGACTCTCTGGGAGAAAAGTCTCTGCAATCTGGCTAGAGGTGGCATCACATCTCGCTCGCCTTCTCCTGGCTGTACAATGGCCTCCGGGTGCCGAGGTACCTTCACCATCTCGAGTTGCTTTGCCTTTGGTGCCCGCAACGAAGCACGCTGCGTCCCCACTATCGGGGCGGGTGATGTGGTTGAAAATGGAAGGTCGGTCGGAGGACTAGATTTCCTCGGGGACTCCGGGGCCTGCGCCCGGAGCGCACTGTCTTCTATGGACATGGGGGAATCCTGCGGTTTACACAGCACAGGTAGTGGGCGTCTGTCCCAGCCCTTCCGGTGAAACAGTTCGTCTATTTCTCCGTCATCACCACAGTCTGACAATGACTCTAGGTCGGAGGTGTCATACATCTCGGCGGGAAGGTAGTCTCTAGTAGACGGAAGGCTACCCTACCTTGCGGGCTCCACCGGTTGTGGACTCCCGACACCTCCAACCAACACCACAGTCCCAGCCCCTAGCTCACCTGGACCTTCTGAAGAACTGGGATGTCCGGGACTCTCTTCTCTACCGGCGCCATCTAGGCCAGGCAAGCGGCGGGGTGAAGCTCGACCACGACCATAGGATGCCTGTACCAGGCCGACTTTCCTCTTCGGGGGTGGCAGCAGGGAATCTGTGGTGACCGAAGCAGTGTCCTCGGTTTTTTCTCTCTCAGTCTCTGGTTGGGCAGTCACATCGCCCTGGTCAGCGCGTACGGGGACCTCCGCAAAGGCCTGGATCTCTCCCTCCGGAGTGGCGGTTCCTGTGATGCAGTTGAGGCGAAGGGCCCGGGGCCTTACTGTGGATGATTCGACCTCAAAAAGAAACTCTTTGCACGCTTCACATCGCCCGAACGGCTTTAGTTGGACCACCAGTCCCGAGCATCCGGGACAGATCACACCGAGGGCCTCCGTGTCTCTGCATGAATACAGAGCCAACTGTCCTTGGGGCCTAAGTCTTATCCCCGTGTCTGTCAGGGGAGCAGCAAATGCAGTCATCTTCATGGGGTAAGGTACCGGCATCCACGGGGAGCTTGAGGCCATCCCGACCACTTGCTGTTCCATCACGCGCTGACCACGCGCCGGATTCTCCACGTGTATCTCCACACGTGGCCAGACTCCTCCCACGACTTGCACGTTTTCGCGGGCTTCCGCCAGCCTCCGCCCACGAATTGCGCAGTCATGGGGTGCCTCGTGGCGCAGTGCATTAACAGTCCCCACATGTAGTCCTTCACACGGCTGAACCTCTCCCTTTTTACGCTCCTCCACGTGGGCCTTTCCCGATTTAGGGTCATGTCCACAATTCCGAGCAGGGATGCACTTTGGTCAATCACATGGCCGACCTGCTCGGAACTCCTCCGGGCAGCAAAGTTCAAACACAGACGTTCTCAGTTCCATCGTCAAGACACACACCATCCCGGACGAGCCCCCACGTGTAGCGGCCTCCTCACCCCGCCGTCTGGTTGGCTAGGGGTATGTCACGCGACAGGGTGAGGTGCGCTACGGCCCATGTCCTCCCCATAACTGTGGGTGAGGTGAAGGCCAATACTTGATGTTTCCTCGGGCCGGTGTGTCTTGGGCATGTACCGAGTCTGTTGTGCAGAAACCACCAAACCACCCTTTGCTCCCATTGACAGAGTCCATACACCGATCACAGTCCAACTGTTAGGTTTATTTCGTATCTCCACATACAGGCAATGCGATGGCAGGATACGGTGGGATGAGCAGGTCGAGGCACTATACTGATCTGGGTCCCTACACCCCCTGTGCTATGACCAAGGGTTGCAGGAGTCTTGACATGAATACCTCCGTTGCGTTGCAGCCCCTATCAGGGGAAGATGTCCTCCAAGGGAGTTACCGAAGGCCCATCCGTCACCGGGTTGACACTACACTGGGTCTTCGAACGGGTGACCTCCCCAGCCTCCTCACCTCAGATGCGGGTCTCCTCGCAAGGAGCACCCTGGAATCACTTCACCCTTGCGGGACCCAGTCGGAGTCACTGGGCCCCAGGCCTCCTCAATAGTACCTCATCCCAGGCTGAAGGTGCCTGGGATGGAATCCCAGCTTCATTCCGGCCAGGCCTAGGGCGCCTAGGCCGGAACCTTGAACCGCCCGCACCCAGGTTGAAGGTGCGTGAAGAGATGATCCCCGAAGACCTCGTGGCGAGGGCGTCTCCCCCTTTTATCTCCTCCCGTCGATACCACGGCGGGTTCCCCGCCCCAGCCGTACCATCTCCAGGAAGGGACAAAGAAGGGTAGCACTGTGGTGGCGATTCTACCTGAAGCCTGTAGGTACTCCGCCACCCACAGGCAAAGGAGAATATTACATCCCCCAATCCTCCACGAATAACAAAAAGGGGTCTTAACCCTGACATAATTACACACCTGGGTCACACTACCCCCAGGTGTATCCCACTAAATCTGAAGACCCCGCTACATAACTATAAGAAAAGCATTGAATTTTTGATTCCATACAAAAGTTAAATTTAAAGTGTGCAACAAATGTCTTTGTAAGCCCAAATATTACCTTGTAAATGTATGGGTGACACCATTACTGCGCTGCACATACCCCGTGCAGAGTTGTGGGAGGGACCCAGCAGGCTCCACCCACTACAGGCTGCCTGCAGAAAACTACAAGAGGGGGCGGAGACGAGACCAGTCACCCTGCACAAGGAGAGAGATCAGCAGTGAGCGGTCTTTATGACAGGAACAGAGGGAAAGTCTCACACTGGATTATTACCAACTAGGACCAATTTAGACAGGACATGAAGGAAAGAAGCAGCGCCATCTTATGCCCTGTACACACAACCTGTTTTCCTGTCTGATAAAAAACCATGGGTTTTCCCGACATAATTCCTGTCAAGCCTGCCTTGCATACACACAGTCACACAAAAGTCCAGTGAACTTTTGACTGCCAAGAACGCGGTGACGTAAAAGACTATGACGAGCCGAGAAAATTAAGTTCTATGCTTCTGAGCATGCGCCGATTTGTTTCCGAGCATGTGTGTTTTTTTTCCCGTCAGAAAAGCATACAGACGAACAGTTTTCCTGCTAGGATTTTTTCCTGACAAGAAAAAAGAGATCCTAATCTCTTTTTTTTCCGGCAGTTTTCCTGTCAGAAAAACTGTGAGGGAGCATAAACACGGCCGGTGTCTTGTTGACCTAGTTCCCCTATCGATATGGTTCCGAGCTCGACTGCGCATGCGCACTCGGAACACACGGAAATCTACGAACATCTACAGCTGTAGACGCGCTCGCTCCCGAGGATACACGCCGTGCAGAAAGCGGGGGGGGGGGGGGGGGGGGGCGGAGACTGGGACACGCCGCTCTCTAGGGCGGCATTAAACAAGTTGATGGCCGGGTGACACGCCGCTCTGTATTTTTTAAAATGTTCATGAGCGAGCGCAAGGGGCGGGGGCGGACACTGTGACACGCTGCTCTATAGGGCGAGTGTTGTACATATAAATCTCTAGGCTTGCCGTCTAACATTGTACGGAGCGCACACTCACTCATCCGCCCCTTGCTATACAGAGCGGCGTGTCACCCAGCCATCAACTTGTTTAACCACTTGCCGACCGCTCACGGTATATATACGTCGGCAGAATGGCTCGTACAGGCACAATCACGTACCTGTACGTGGCCCTTTAACTGTCGGGGTCGCGCACGCGCGCCGCCGGCAGCACGCTCGCGACCCCCCTGCCTTCCCCATGAGTGGGACCGCGGGTCCTGCGGACTCGATCGCCGCGGGGATCCCCGCGATCGTCTCACGGAGGCTCGGAGCTGGGAGATGCTGTGTAAACGCCGCTCCTCGCCCCGCTCCTCTCTTCACCTTTACACAGGTGTGTGCCCCCCCCCCCATACACAAACACTGCAACTGGCTGGAATCCCCCACCCTGCACACCCCCAACACTGAATCTTTACTAGTTAATGGAATCTCCCCCTCTCCCCCTCCCTGACAGAAAGCCTATTTGCTTTTATTATACTGTGGCTATTCCTCACCAGCCAACAGTATTCCCCATGCCCATCACTGACCATCCCTCTCCAGTCCCCTCCACCCCCATCTATATCCACCCCCCCTTCCCTCATTCTATCACAAATCCTCTTGTTTTTTTTATCCCTATACAGACCAGAATTCCCCCAGTCTCACTCCAGTTCTTCTCTACCCATCCCCCATCTCCTACCCACCTCCACCCCCTCCTCCTTCTCCCTTACCCCATGGTTCCCATCTTTATCCCATCCCCCCCATTTTTTTCAGGGTTAAGGAAGAACCCCAAAGTGGAGCATCCTATTACTGTTGCTGCTTGTGTGGGTGGGATGTGTACTGCGCAAATCCTTGCTGACTCTCCTCTCCTATTCAACCCATTTGATTGGCACAGTACATATCCCACCCACACAAGCAGCAGCAGTAATAAGATGCTCCGCCTTGGGGTTCTTCCTTAACCTCTGCAAAGCACCAGAAGAAAGCCAGAAACTCTGGAGGGGAAGGTAGAGGGGGAGTTGTTCTTCCATTTGTAGATTTAGCCCAGTAGCAGCCTGCCAGAATCTGTGATGTCAGCTTCCCTGCACAGCTCTTCTTCAGGAGACCATATCTGTATAATACGTTACTGCCCCTACACTGTACCCTATACTGAACCCTCTTGCCTCCTGTACTGTGTCCACTTACCCTCCCCCTGTACTGTACCCTCCTAACCACTGTACTGTGCCCTCCTCCCCACCCATACTGTGCCCTCCTGCCCCCCGTACTGTACCTTCCTGTCCCCCTTCTTCTGTGGCCCCCTGTACTGTACCCTCCTAACTGCTGTACTGTGCCATCCTGCCCCCCCTGTACTGTGCTATCCTGCCCCCCCCTGACTGTACCCTCCTGTTCCCCCCCCCATAAGTTTGTAAGTTATGTTGTGTTTGTGTCCACTAATGATGATTTTTGTGTATTTTTTGCGAAAATATTGTCTTGATATTTTTTAGGGGGGCCCTGTCAGGTAAGCTGTACGGGGCTCCGTGATTTCTAACAGCAGCCCTGGTGCTGCCTATCAGTGCCCATCAGTGCTGCATTTCAGTGCCACCTCATCAGTGCCCATCAGTGCTGCCTCATCAGTGCCCCTCAGTGGCGGGCGCCTCTTTAGTGCCCATCAGTGAAGGAGAAAACATACTTATTTACTAAATTTTATAACAGAAACAAAGAAAAACTTTTCTTTTTCAAAATTTATGGTATTTTTTCATTTGTTTAGCAAAAATTAAAAAACCCAGTGCTGATTAAATACCACCAATAGAAAGCTCTATATATCTAAAAAAAATTGTCAAAATGTAGTTTGGGTACAGTGCTGCATGACCGCGCCATTGTCATTCAAAGTGCGACAGCGCTGAAAATTGGCCTGTGCAGGAAGGGGGTGAAAGTTCCCGGTATTGAAGGGAATAAACAAGAGTAATAAAACAAATAAAATATTTAAAGGGCAATGATAACAGCAAATATACTGACAGAAAAGCTTCTTGTGTAGCCCCAGTGGCCTAATGGATAAGGCACTGGCCTCCTAAGCCAGGGATTGTGGGTTCGAGTCCCATCTGGGGTGGGGATATCTCTTTAACAAGTCAAAAACCAGCATAAAACTAGTTCAATGCCTAAATAATGGCATTCAGTGTCAATGTTGGTGGAATAAATATTATAAATTTTCTGCATTCCAACTACCGTCACTTCAAAGTTAGCGTTTTAAAATTCTCATGCTTGTTACGCCCTTGTGCATTCTGCAATAACAAACTTCTGAAACTTTGTCACAACTATTTACTTAAAGGGGTTGTAAAGGTTTGTTTTTTATTTTCTAAATAGGTACCTTTAAGCCAGTGCATTGTTGGTTCACTTACCTTTTCCTTCGATTTCCCTTCTAAATGTATTTTTTTCTTTGTCTGAATTTCTCACTTCCTGTTCCTCCTCAGTAAGCTTGCCCCCATCATCCGAGCCGTACTGGCTGGGGGTTAGTCAGCGTGCTCGCCTCCTCCCTTGGGACTACATGTGTTCACAGCGTCTCCCCGCAGGGATGTAGTCCCAAGGGAGGGGGCGAGCACGCTGACTAACCCCCAGCCAGAACGGCTCGGATGATGGTGTGAAGTTTACTGAGGAGGAACAGGAAGTGAGAAATTCAGACAAAGAGAAAAAACATTTTGAAGGGAAATCGAAGGAAAAGGTAAGTGAACCAACAATGCACTAGCTTAAAGGAACCTATTTAGAAAATAAAAAACAAACGAACCTTTACAACCCCTTTAAAGCGGAGTTCCACCCAAAAGTGGAACTTCCGCTTTAAGCACTCCTCGCCCCCTGACATGCCACATTTGGCATGTCCTTTTTTTGGGGGGGCGGGGGGGGGAGTGTGTACCCTCTTTTTAGTGGGACTTCCTGCTTCCTTTCTTTGGCCGCCTAGGCGACTCCTCCTCTCGCCCTAGGCGGCCCCTCTCTGCCAGCGATCTTCTGGGACACAACTCAGGTCCCAGAAGATCGGCTGGCCAATAGCAGAGCGCAGCGCGGCTTGCGCATGCGCAGTGCGTGCCCGGCCGTGAAGCCGTAAACTGTCACTGCCGGGTGCACACAGTTACTATGACGGCGCAGAGGAGAGGAGGGGGAGAGGAGCGAGCCTCCGGGCGGCAGCATCACTGGACCGTGGGGCAGGTAAGTGTCAGTTTATTAAAAATCAGCAGCTATACTTTTTGTAGCTGCTGACTTTTAATAAACTAAAAAACGGGTGGAACTGCGTTTAAAAGCGGAGTTCCACCCTGAAATGGAACTTCTGCGGATCGGATTCCTCCCCCTCTCTGGTGCCATATTTGGCACCTTTCAGGGGGGAGGGGGGAGCAGATACCTGTCAAATCCCAGGCAGAACTCCCCTTTAATTTAACCACATCCCGCCCGCGCTATAGCCGAATGTTGGCTACAGAGCAGGCCTTTATTGCCGGGAGGCCGTCATATGACGTCCTACCGTGCATGAGCTGCCTGCGTGCCCCCCTGTGCAACACACTCTGTCATCACCGAGTCTATGAGACTCAGCTGATCGCAGTAAGAGGGCGATCCCGGCCCCTTACCGCGTGATCAGCTGACAGCCAATGACCGCTGATAACGTGATGTAAACAGAAGTAATCGTTTTTCTTTAATCGTTTTTTTAATCGGTAATCTTTTTTTTTTTTTTGATCACGGCTTCTGTCAGAGGGACATCGGTCCCTCACACAGAGAGCCATGGCTGCCACTTCTGTGACCACCAGTGCCACCTATCAGTACCTACCAGTTCCCACAGTGCCACCTACCATTTCCCACAGTGCCATCTACCTTTGCCCAACAGTGCCAATCAATGCCCATCAGTGCCTCATCTGTGGCCACCAGTGCCACCTACCAGTGCCCACAGTGCCACCTACCAGTGCCCACAGTGCCACCTACGTTTGCTCAACAGTGCCGCCTACCTTTGCTCAACAGTGCCACCTATCAATGTCCACCAGTGTCACCTACCAGTGCCTACCAGTGCCACTCATCAGTGGTCATCAGTGCCCATCAGTGCCACCTATTAGTGCCCCACAGTGTCACCCATAGGCGTGCGCAGCCTATTACATTAGGGTGTGCACCCCAAAGGTCAAACACACGTGTGTGTGTGTATGTATGTATATATATATATATATATATATATATATATATATGTATATATATATATATACACACACACACGTGTGCTTTTAGAAATAAATGCAAACAAACATTTTAAAATGTATTAAAACATGTTTTAATTAAAGCGGAGTTCCACCGAAAAAAATAAAATTTTAAGTCAGCAGCTACAACAACTGCAGCTGCTGACTTTTAGTATTAGGACACTTACTTGTCCAGGGCGCCCGCGATGTCCTCACCTGAAGTTGGCTCCTGGGTGGAGGCACCGTCATCTTCGGTAAGGTTCCCTACTGCGCATGCGTGAGTCGCGCAGCGCGTCCTTACTGGTCCCTGCTGTCTTCTGGGACCTGTGTGTCTCCCAGAAGACAGCGGGGGGGGACAGAGGAGGGGCCAGACATGGCGTAGATCGCTGCAGAATCTCTGGCGATCCATCGCCGAAAGTGGGAGAAAATACCTCTCAAATGTGACACCGGATAGGGGGGAATCCGAAAAGCGGAAGTTCCATTTTTGGGTGGAGCTCCGCTTTAAATAAACACTTATCAAAGTAAAAAAAAAAACAACTATTTTTAAATGTATTAAAACATTTAATTGTTCACACTAGTGGTTGAGGTGCAGTAAAACCCTGCTGTTGAGCTGTGCTTTTACTGCCCCTCAACCACTACCATTTTTTTTAGCTTTAGAAGCAGCAGCTGGGCATGTTCACATGCCGTAGCTGCAATTATACCCCCTGTTGCTTTCAGCAGGTGTAGCACCCACTGACAGTGACCCATTCAAGTGAAAGACGGCACTCTGCAAGCAGCCCACAACTGCGTGCAGCATGGAGTTCAAGGGGTTAAAGCACGTTGGGTGGAGCCGATACAACGTCTTCTCACCACCTCTCAAATGCTCTCTGCATAAGCGGGAGTGACGTCATTGTGGCTCCAGCCACTCATACAGCCAGAGCCCGCGAACCCGGAAGGAATGCCAGGGGAGGGGGAAAGCCATGTTAGAGTGCTTAGTTCTAAGGCAAGCATTTCATAATGTGCTAGTATGCGATGCATACTAGCACATTGTGCAATTGTCTTCCAGGGGAATTTTTTTTAACTGCTGTGGTTTACAACCGCTTTAAGTTGGTACATGTGCACAGGTTTTTTTGTTCAGTTTGCTAGCTGACAGGTTCTTGCATCTACACAAGCGATGTGGATGCAAGGACTGACAGCGAAGACTCTCCACCAGCAGTATACACTGATTAGTGCTACAGCTGATTTGATGCAAGCTGCTGAATGAACAAGGTTTCAAAGCCCCTTTCACACTGAGGCGGTTTTGAGGCATTTTAGCGCTAGAAATAGCATCTGTAAAGTGCCTGAAAACCGCCTCCCATTCATTTCAGTGTGACTTTTCACACTGGGGTGGTGCTCTTGTGGGACATTAGGAAAAGTCCTGCAAGCAGCATCTTAGAGGCGGTTTGGGAGCGCTGCTGTATACACCGCTCCCAAAACGCCCTGCCCATTGAAATGAATGGGCAGTGCTTCCAAAGCGATCCGGAAGCGCTGCAAACCAGGGGCTTTTTTCTCCTTCTTAGGCCGCTAGCGGGGGTGTTGCTTGCCCCCCCCTCCAAAAAAAAAAACACCAGCTGCAATTGTTGGGCTCTATTAAAAAAATCACATTCCTTGTGGTTCATGCTAACATTTTTTGATAGGTTAGGAATTACTGGGACTTGTGGAGGTGCTACATAGAGATGTATTCCATATATATATATATATATACTATATCTTATTAAAAAAATAATGTTTTTAATAAGATATAATGTGTATGTTGAAAACATCTATGTGACAGAAGTCCTGGTAATTCTTATCCTATTCAAGAAAGTTACTTTCACTTTCAGTAAATGGTCCCTGCAAGGCAGTGTTGCCAACCCCCTGAAGTGAAATTTACTGGCAAGGATGCCAAAAATCCTGTACGGCACCAATTTCTTACTGGCAAAAATAATGAAGATTACTGGCAGAGCCGCATTTTTTACTGACGCTGCAAAACTAGTACCTAAAATTACTGTTTTTAGTGCTAAACAGTGCAAATATCAACATTTCAACTATAAACACACAGCTAATGCTAATATCAATGTGTTTAAGTTAAACAAAAGTAAAAAAACATATTTCTCAATTCACATGAAGGTCAGGTTACTATAACCCGGCCAGCACAGAGTTCCCCCTTACATCAGAGTCTGCAGGGATCCCCCTTACAGTGCAAGGGAACTCTTATGTAAAGGGGAATGCTGCAGATCATGATGTAAGGGGGAACTCTGATGTGGAGGGGGGGCTCTGGTGAATAGAGACCACCTTCCACAGAGTGAATACACTAAGGTAAGGGGGGTACTAATATAAAGGGGAAACCTTTATATCAGTGCCCCCTTACATTATTGTATTCATTCACCTTCTTACATCAGTGACCCCCCCCCCTCAGAATGGCCTGGCGGCACTGTCACTTACCTCCTCCCAGGTGCACAGTGTGGGGCTCAGTCAGACGGCTCCAGCTTGGTGGCTCTGATCTCCTCTCCCCAGTCCACACGTCTGTTTCTTCCCGGGCCGTAACCCCCATCCCGGCGGCACTCCCACTCTTGACTCCTTTCTAGGATCCCCTCATAGACTGTAGACATGACAAGAGATGGTCAGAGGTTGCGTACACGATACAGGAAGTAGACAGAGACTGCAGACACGATACAGGAGGGGGACAGAGACTGCGGACACACTACAGGAGGGGGACAGAGACTGCGGACATACTACAGGGAGGTGGACACTGGAGAGACTGCGGACATACTACAGGGAGGTGGACACTGGACAGAGACTGCGGACATACTACAGGAGGTGGACAGAGACTGCGGACATACTACAGGGAGGTGGACACTGGAGAGACTGCGGACATACTACAGGGAGGTGGACACTGGAGAGACTGCGGACATACTACAGGGAGGTGGACACTGGACAGAGACTGCGGACATACTACAGGAGGTGGACAGAGACTGCGGACATACTACAGGGAGGTGGACACTGGAGAGACTGCGGACATACTACAGGGAGGTGGACACTGGAGAGACTGCGGACATACTACAGGGAGGTGGACACTGGAGAGACTGCGGACATACTACAGGGAGGTGGACACTGGAGAGACTGCGGACATACTACAGGGAGGTGGACACTGGACAGAGACTGCGGACATACTACAGGAGGTGGACAGAGACTGCGGACATACTACAGGGAGGTGGACACTGGAGAGACTGCGGACATACTACAGGGAGGTGGACACTGGAGAGACTGCGGACATACTACAGGGAGGTGGACACTGGAGAGACTGCGGACATACTACAGGGAGGTGGACACTGGAGAGACTGCGGACATACTACAGGGAGGTGGACACTGGACAGAGACTGCGGACATACTACAGGAGGTGGACAGAGACTGCGGACATACTACAGGGAGGTGGACACTGGAGAGACTGCGGACATACTACAGGGAGGTGGACACTGGAGAGACTGCGGACATACTACAGGAGGTGGACAGAGACTGCGGACATACTATTGGAGGTGCCGGAGACACTCTGCGGACATGATGGTGCCCTCCTCACCCCCTCACAGTAGCCTCCTCCTCTGACCACCACCATATTATTTCTCCACATCATCAGTGTGCTGTGTCCTCCTCCTGTGCCCCTTTCACCACTCCACAGGTCAGGGCAGCACTGTGCTGCCCTGACCTGTGGAAAGGTGCACAGGAGCCAGAGGAGGACACAGCACACTGATGATTTCTAGCTAGAAGTAATATGGTGCCGGTAGACAGAGAGCACATCAGTCTCTGTATCCCCTGCATGGCACCATTGGCACGGCTTCACGCTCCAGGCTCACTCACTGACCCCCCCAGTTTCACTCACCTCGAGTCTGTCTCTGTCCTCCACCCTGTCAGTGCTCCGCTCGCTCCTCCACCGGCACCTATGATGATGAGTGCTACTGCAGGACTGAGGACTCGAGTCGCGCGGCTCGCACCAGTCGCTGTGGTCACGCCGGTGTATTCAAAAATGGCGCCAGCGGCGCCATCACATTACTGCGCGTGCGCCGCCCGGCCGAGCGTGAATACGTTTTCCTGCGCTCGGCCGGCTTCGGAACGGCGCATGCGCAGTTGTATGGCTGGCTCGTGGCCATCTTTTTTATGGGCGCCGGTGCCCATAGCGGACATTAACGTACACCCCAAAAAAGGGGTTAAATTAACGTACCGTACGTAAATCTACGTACGGTTGGCAACACTGCTGCAAGGTGCAGAGCAGGTGTACAGCACAGCATTATATAGATGGAGAAGGTCGGGACTCACATTTGGAGAAGATGTAGGCTGCCATCATCCCTCTGAGGTCTTCACTCTGCCCCAGGGAGAGCTGTGCTGTGTGCTGGGCAGGAAGCAGTGGGCGGAGCTGCACTGTGATGATCTCTTCCTGCTCCGCCCACCTGTACTGCAGCTGTAAAAGCCCCGACTTGTCCAGAAAAACGAGGATCGAGGAGAGAGAGACACAATCTTCCGTTTTCAAAGCTTTTTGTAGCAACAGCACAGCATAGGATGGTGAGTTCTGGTAACCACTCGCTTCTGTGAAGACTGCAGCCACCAGCTGTGGAGTAAGCAGGCAGGAGTTATCTGATTCTGCCTCTGTATGTCCCGGCTACTGCATCTCTGATAGCAGGCGGCGGAGTGATATTCAGCTGTCAGGGATGCAGTAGCCGGAACTACAGAGACAGTATCGGAAAATGCGGCTTCCTGACTGCTTACTCCGCAGCCAGTGTCTGAAGTTCTCCCAGGAATTTGGCCTCCAACTGAAAAATAACTCCATTTCGGCACCCTTATTAACTTGTAGTGGTGCCAGTGGGACTATCACAAACACATTCTGACCCTGGGGTGTGCCTGGGCATTAGGGTGTGCCCAGGCACACCCGGCACACCCCGTGCGCATGCCTATGGTGTCACCTATCAGTGCCCACCAGTGTTGCATGACCGCACAATTGTCATTTGAAGTGTGAGAGCGCTGAAAGCTGAAAATTTACCTGGGCAGGAAGGGGGTGAAAGTTCCCAGTAAGCAAGTGGTTAACCACTTAAGGACCGCCGCACGCCGATGTATGTCGGCAGAAAGGTACGGCTGGGCACATGGGCGTACAGGTACGTCCCCTTTAAGATGCCCAGCCGTGGGCATACCCCCCAACCTGCACAGATTCTGCGGGTTTTACCCGCAGGGACACCAGTTTCCCGCGGTCCCGCGATACACTGCCTATTCCCGCACAGCGGGAGGAGGTAAGCCCTGCTGCGCCGTGTGCTATGAGATGCCCGGCGAGATTGCGAGGCTTGGAACGCACCCGCGGCCAGACGTAGTGCGTGATGACACGCTCTGGGAGAGGAACGCTGTTACATCTCCTCTTACTGCGGGTCACATGGTGTTATGTGTGACTGTGAGGCTTGGAACGCACATGTGGTCAGACCCAGTGCGTGATGACACTCCGGCGGTGGCGTGATGACGCTGATACAGCACGGATGTTGCACACCTAGGACTGGCTGGAATAAGCACAGGGGAGTGGCCAGGCTGGAATGCGGCAGATATTGAATTGGTCATCCCAGGCGGAGGTGGGTGTGCACATCTTATCTAAGTTGTCCGGCAGATGGGATGTCCTGGAAAAATTTTAAATTAAGTGACAGCACCCCATACCCCCCCAGCTCAACAACTCTAGTGACATGTGGTGAAATGTCCCGCAGTGGGTATTTTATTTAAAATGTTGGGAGGTATGCGTGGGTCGCGAGCGCGCCACCGGCGGCGTGCTCGCGACCCGGTCCTCTTCTCCGTGACCGTCCCCGCGGGAACACCGGAAACTCGATCGCCACTGGTGTCCCGCGATCGGGTCACAGAGAGGAAGAACGGGGAGAGGTAAGTGTAAACAAACCTCTCCCTGTGCTTCCTAGTGAGCCTGTCACTGATCGTCTCTTCCCTGTCATAGGGAACAACGATCAGTGACGTCACACGCTAAGCCACACCCCCCCACAGTAAGAAACATATCAGGTCACACTTAACCCCTACAGCGCCCCCTCCTGGTTAACCCCTTCATTGCCAGTGTCATTTTCACAGTAATCAGTGCATTTTTATAGCACTGATCGCTGTAAAAATGACAATGGTCCCAAAATAGTGTCAAAAGTGTCCGATGTGTCCGCCATAATGTCGCAGTCACGATAAAAATCGCTGATCGCCGCCATTACTAGAAGAAAGAAATATTAATAAAAATGCAATAAAACTATCCCCTATTTTGTAGACGCTATAAATTGTGCCCAAACCAATCAATAAACGCTTATTGCGATTTTTTTTTTTTTTACCAAAAATATGTAGAAGAATACGTATCGGCCTAAACTGAGGAAAAAAAATGTTTTTTTATATATTTTTGGGGGATATTTTTTATAGCAAAAAGCTAAAAATATTGAATTTTTTTCAAAATTGTCGCTCTATTTTGGTTTATAGCGCAAAAAATAAAAATCGCAGAGATGATCAAATACCACCAAAAGAAAGCTCTATTTCTGGGGAAAAAAGGACGCCAATTTTGTTTGGGAGCCACGTCGCACGACCGCGCAATTGTCAGTTAAAGCGACGCAGTGCTGAATTCGCAAAAAGTGGCCTGGTCTTTAAGCTGCATAATGGTCCGGGGCTTAAGTGGTTAAAGTGGTTTGTAGGATGAAGGTAATCTTTGACCTTCCTCAAAATGTCCCACCTTTACTGACACAGCCATGAATTGTAGACCTTTAGACATGAATGAAATTATTGTTTGGCTAAAGAATGCAAGAACTCGGTCACACCAGAACGCGGGGAGTGAAAGACACATTTCCGTGCACCTTTCTCGCCGCCCTTGTTAGAAGCACACGAATGCCATTATTTGTTAATGCCGCCCCAAGGGCATATAAAAACGCAGCACGTACCATGCAGTTTGGCGCAGCGTGATTTTTTAAAAGTCACGTCTACCATACTTTTTGCACATTTTCTGTGCATTTGGTGCATTTCGGCAAAAACAAAATGCTTGGGAATGCTCAAAAACACTCACACACGTGTTCTTGATGTGAAAAATCCCCAATTGGATGTAAAATCTGTCACCTTATTGATCGCTAGGGTTGATTCCGCTGATCTGGCTGGCTAGGAGGGTGTCCTCTTCCTTCCTCACCGCTCCATGTGCGTCCCCCCTCAGTCGAAGAGGATGGCCATCCCCGGTAGATGAAGCACCGATCTTCGGGTCAAGGGTATATGAGTAGCTGGGCTCCCGGGCTAGATCCTCCAAATAAGATCAAGGTCCCCGTGTAGGAGAAACGTAGGGTAGTCAAGGCTCCACCAAGTCTGCAGACACATCCAATTGAGGCGAAAAAATAAATAAAAAAAGCTCTAATTGCAAATATTAGTTCAGGTATACAGCAACATAAAAAATGAGGCCATCATCTTTTATTCTGAAAACAATGTAACATAACACGGGATTATTTGAGTTTGCATTTGGCTGTTTGTTACCATTAAAAAGACCAATTGATGCTGCACTTAGCTGGCGCCCCCTTGTGTTCCTTTTACGTCTTTTATTCTGCGGGTCAGGAAATACAGGAGCATCTCCAAAAAATGGAAAATTGTATCAAATACTTACCGCACTTTTCCTTTCCTGATGCCAAACCATGGCAGCATACTGGTGATAGAGCTCTGCCTCTTGACCACTCCCTCAGGACCAGTAAATAGCATAAAAAAAGGAATAAAACAAGGGTTTTACACAGAACGGCCCTGATCCTCCTGTTCTGGGTTCCCCCGGCGGCGCTCCTCCTCTTCATTGAGTGCCCCCACAGAGAGCCGCTTTCCATAGGGGCACCCGTGTGGGTGCCTTCCCGAGTCCTGCTGCTGCGTCCATGTACACAGACAAGAGGACTCAGCCCCACCCCGCCTCCCGTGTCACTGAATTTGATTAACAGCAGGGGGAGCCAATGGCTCCTGCTGTTATCTATCCAATGAGGACCCAAGACAGCGGCTGGAGCTGCTGGGCACGTGCTCGTCGCTGAAAAGATTGGGTACAGGTAAGAAAAAGGGGGGTTCTGGGGGGGGCAGCTGCATTAAGGTAAAAAACCATGAGACTTTACAGCTTCTTTAACCACTTCCCTACCCAGCCATAGTCAAATGACATCCACAGATGGGATCTCCCATCCTGGGTGGACGTCATATAGCGTCCTGGCTTTGTAGGGGGATATCTGAATGATGCCTGCAGCTAGAGGCATCATTCAGATATCCTTTTAAAGTGCCGGCGATTCTGTGTACCATAAGAACTATCATACCGGCGGTTCCGCCGCTTGATCGTTCTTATAGGCGGCGGGAGGGGACACCCCCCCCTCCCGCCGCCAACCTGGGCTTCTCCGGGCTCTCCCGTGCGATCGGGGACCCGGAGCGAATCTTCCGGCGCCGTTGGTGGGTCACGTGATGAGCATAGAGATGACTGGTGACCAGATGGTCACCAGTCCTCTCTATGATCGTTGAAGGCCCGATGGAGTCCGATGGAGCAAAGTCCTGCCGTGTGTACAGAAATTTATCGGACTTTTGTCCGATGGACAAATAAGCATGCCCAGAACCAATGTTTAAATCAACCAACAATAGCAGAAGTTGACCAAAGGGTGGCAGTAAAGAGCAGAAAAACCACGTGGTGTTGGAAAAGTTTTGGGAAAGTTTGCAGAAAAGTCTGAGCGTGTGTATGCTATGGGTGTGCCCGGCCAACTCCCTTCGGACAAAAATCCACAGAAAAGTTTGTTTGAAGTCCGACCGTGTGTACGAGGCTTAAGTCACAAAGGGTCCTTGCTAAAGAAGCTGGCTGTTCACAGAGTGCTGTATCCAAGCATAATAATGGAAAGTTGAGTGGAAGGAAAAAGTGTGGTAGAAAAAGGTGCACAAGCAACAGGGATAACGGCGGCCTTGAGAGGATTGTGAAGCATAGGCCATTCAAGAATTTGGGGGAGGTTCACATCGAGTGGACTATGGCTGGTGTCAGTGCTTCAAGAGCCACCACACACAGACGTATCGAGGACATGGGCTACAACTGTCTCATTCCTTCTGCCAAGCCACTCCTGAACCAAAGAGAACATCAGAAGTGTCTTACCTGGGATAGGGAGAAAAAGAAATGGACTGTTGCTCAGTGTTCCAAAGTCCTCTTTTCGGATGAAAGTAAAAAACTTAATTTCATTTGGAAATCGTGGTCCCGGAGTCTGGAGGAGGAGTGGAGAGGCACTGAATCCAAGTTGCATGACGTCCAATGTGAAGTTTCCACAGTCAGTGATGATTTGGGGAGCCGTGTCATCTGCTGGTGTTGGTCCTCTGTGTTTTATCAAGTCCAAAGTCAGCTCCACCCTCTACCAGGAAATTCTAAAGCTCTTCATATTTCCCTCTGCCAACCGGCTTTATGGAGATGCTGATTTCATTTTCCAGCAGGACTTGGCACATGCCCCCACTGCCAAAAGTACCAATACCTGGTTTATTGATCATGGTATCACTGTGCTTGATTAGCAAGCAAACTGGCCTGACCTAAACCCCATAGAGAATCTGTGGGCATGGGCGTCCGCTCCATAGGGCAAGGGGGGTCAATTGCCCCCCCCCCCTGGAGACACACTATATTTTTATATGGACATGGAGTGAATCGGAATTATCCTCAAGAGCTATTTCACACTGCCATCTGGCCACGTTATTGGTAAAGCCCCGCTAGTTTTAGTGGCGCTATTCGGCCGCTAGAGGGGGGGTTTAAAAAAAATAGAAATTGCTAATCAGACAATGGCAGCTTGATCCTTCTATTAAGCTTTTGCATCAGGTTTCTCAAACCTTTGCATGCCTGAGCTTTATGTCATAATGACTAAGCCCCTCCCCTTCATGACATTGTCAAAAAGGAACCGAGCATGGATGACCTTAAAATGATGCCCCCCCCTGAAAAAAGTTCAGCGGACGCCCATGTCTGTGGGGTATTGTCAAGAAGAAGATGAGACACCGGACCCAACAATGGAGACGAGCTGAAGGCCGCTATCAAAGCAACCTGGACTTAGATAACACCTCAGCAGTGCCACAGGGTGATCGCCTCTATGCCACGCCGCATTGATGCCGTAATTCATGCAATAGGAGCCCCGACCAAGTATTGAGTGCATACTATACTGTACATGGACAGACTTTTCAGTAAGCCAACATTTCTGTATTAACCACTTAAGCCCGGACCATTTCGGGCCATTAGGACCAAGCCTGTTTTTGGGATTCGGCACTGCGCTGCTATAACTGTAAATTGTGCGGACATGCAATGTTGTACCCAAATGAAATTTGCGTCCTTTTCTTCCCACAAATAGAGCTTTCTTTTAATGGTATTTGATTGCCTCTGCGATTTTTATTTTTTGCGATATAAACAGAAAAAGACCGAAAATTTTGAAAAAAAATGATATTTTCTACTTTTTGTTATAAGAAAAATCGAATAAACTCAATTTTAGTCATACATTTAGGCCAAAATGTATTCAGCCACATGTCTTTAGTAAAAAAAATGTCAATAAGCGTATATTTATTGGTTTGCGCAAAAGTTATAGCGTTTACAAACTAGGGTACATTTTCTGAAATTTACACAGCTTTAAATTTATGACTGCCTATCTCATTTCTTGAGGTGCTAAAATGGCAGGGCAGTACAAAACCCCCCCAAATGACCCCATTTTGGAAAGTAGACACCCCAAGGAAATTGCTGAGAGGCATGTTGAGCCCATTGAATTTTTTTTTTTTGTCCCAAGTGATTGAATAATGACAAAAAAAAAATAAAAAATTACAAAAAGTTGTCACTAAATGATATATTGCTCACACATGCCATGGTTATATGTGGAATTGCACCCCAAAATACATTCTGCTGCTTCTCCTGAGTACGGGGATACCACATGTGTGGGACTTTTTAGGAGCCTAGCCACGTACGGGACCCCGGAAACCAAGCACCGCCTTCAGGATTTCTAAGGGCGCAAATTTTTGATTTCACTCCTCACTACCTATCACAGTTTCGAAGGCCATAAAATGCCAAAATAGCACAAAACCCCCCCAAATGACCCCATTTTGGAAAGTAGACACCCCAAGCTATTTACTGAGAGGCATGTTCAGTCCATGGAATATTTTATATTTTGCCACAAGTTGCGGGAATATGACAAACTTTTTTTTTTTTGCACAAAGTTGTCACTAAATGATATATTGCTCACACATGCCATGGGCATATGTGAAATTACACCCCAAAATACATTCTGCTGCTTCTCCTGAGTACGGGGATACCACATGTGTGGGACTTTTTGGGAGCCTAGCCGCGTACGGGACCCCAAAAACCAAGCACCGCCTTCAAGGTTTCTAAGGGCATAAATTTTTGATTTCACTCCTCACTACCTATCACAGTTTTGAAGGCCATAAAATGCCAAGATGGCACAAAACCCCCCCAAATGACCCCATTTTGGAAAGTAGACACCCCAAGCTATTTGCTGAGAGGCATGTTGACCCCATTGAATATTTTTTTTTTGTCCCAAATGATTGAATAATGACAAAAAGAAAAAAAAAAAAATGTACAAAAAGTTGTCACTAAATGATATATTGCTCACACATGCCATGGTTATATGTGGAATTGCACCCCAAAATACATTCTGCTGCTTTTCCTGAGTACGGGGATACCACATGTGTGGGACTTTTTGGGAGCCTAGCCGCGTACAGGGCCCCAAAAACCAAGCACCGCCTTCAGGATTTCTAAGGGCGTAAATTTTTGATTTCACTCCTCACTACCTATCACAGTTTCGAAGGCCATAAAATGCCAAAATAGCACAAAACCCCCCCAAATTACCCCATTTTGGAAAGTAGACACCCCAAGCTATTTACTGAGAGGCATGTTGAGTCCATGGAATATTTTATATTTTGCCACAGGTTGCGGGAATATGACAAACTGTTTTTTTTTTGCACAAAGTTGTCACTAAATGATATATTGCTCACACATGCCATGGTTATATGTGAAATTACACCCCAAAATGCATTCTGCTGCTTCTCCTGAGTACGGGGATACCACATGTGTGGGACTTTTTGGGAGCCTAGCCGCGTACGGGACCCCAAAAACCAAGCACCGCCTTCAAGGTTTCTAAGGGCATAAATTTTTGATTTCACTCCTCACTACCTATCACAGTTTTGAAGGCCATAAAATGTCAAAATAGCCCAAAACCCCCACAAATGACCCCATTTTGGAAAGTAGACACCCCAAGCTATTTGCTGAGAGGCATGGTGAGTATTTTACAGCTCTCATTTGTTTTTGAAAATTAAGAAAGACATTTTTTTTTCTTCTTTTTTTACATTTTCAAAACTTTGTGACAAAAAGCGAGATCTGCAAAATACTCAACATACCTCTCAGCAAATAGCTTGGGGTGTCTACTTTCCAAAATGGGGTCATTTGGGGGGGTTTTGTGCCATCTGGGCATTCCATGGCCTCCGAAACTGTGATAGGCAGTGAGGAGTGAAATCAAAAATTTACACCTATAGAAATCCTGAAGGCGGTGCTTGGTTTTTGGGGTCCCGTACGCGACTAGGCTCCCAAAAAGTCCCACACATGTGGTATCCCCGTACTCAGGAGAAGCAACAGAATGTATTTTGGGGTGTAATTCCACATATGCCCATGGCATGTTTGAGCAATATATAATTTAGTGACAACTTTTTGTACATTTTTTTTTTTTTTTGGTCATTATTCAATCACTTGGGACAAAAAAAAAAAATATTCAATGGGCTCAACATGCCTCTCAGCAAATAGCTTGAGGTGTCTACTTTACAAAATGGGGTCATTTGGGGGGGTTTTGAACTGTCCTGGCATTTTATGCACAACATTAGGAAGCTTATGTCACACATCATCCACTCTTCTAACCACTTGAAGACAAAGCCCTTTCTGACACTTTTTGTTTACATGAAAAAATATTTTTTTTTGCAAGGAAATTATGTTGAACCCCCAAACATTATATATTTTTTTAAAGCAAAGGCCCTACAGATTAAAATAGTGGGTGTTGCATTTTTTTTTCCACACAGTATTTGCGCAGCGTTTTTTCAAACGCATTTTTTGGGGGAAAAACACACTTTTTTATTTTTAATGCACTAAAAAACACTATATTGCCCAAATGTTTGATGAAATAAAAAAGATGATCATAGGCCGAGTACATGGATACCAAACACGACATGCTTTAAAATTGCGCACAAACGCGCAGCGGCGACAAACTACATTCATTTTTAAAAGCATTTAAAAGCCTTTACAGGTTACCACGTTAGATTTACAGAGGAGGTCTACTGCTAAAATGACTGCCCTCGATCTGACCTTCGCGGTGATACCTCACATGCATGATGCAATTGCTGTTTACATATGACGCTAGACCGACGCTTGCGTTCGCCTTTGCGCAATAGCAGGGGGGGACAGCGGTGCTTTTTTTTTTTTTTTATTATTTATTTGGCTTTTTTATTTTATTTTTAAACTGTGCCTTCCATATTTTATTTTTTTACCATTTTTATCGTTATCTCAGGGAATGTAAATATCCCCTATGATAGCAATAGGTAGTGACAGGTACTCTTTTTTTGAAAAAAATTGGGGGGTTAGACCCTAGATCTTTCCTCTGCCCTCAAAGCATCTGACCACACCAAGATCGGTGTGATAAAATGCTTTCCCAATTTCCCAATGGCGCTTTTTATATCCGGGGGGGGGACATTCCCTCCCACTGCTTGTAAAAGCAGTCTAGAGGCTAATTATCTGCTAGAATTGCTTTTACATGAAAGCCGGCTGCTGGCTGAAAAGAATGATACCAAGATGATACCTAAACCCGCAGGCATCATTCTGGTATAAACATTCAAAGTCCAGCAACATACCAGTACGTTGCTGGTCCTTGTTGGACATGTATTGTAATCTTTTTTTTCATACAGCCTATTGGCTGAACGAAAAAAAGAGATTGATTGGTGGGTATGCCCACCATTAGAATACCTCCCTTCATCCACCCACTTCTAATGATGGGCATATATGCCGAAGCATGGGGGCATCCTCCCGCAAAAAAGTTATGCCGCGTACACACGGTCAAGCCTTCGTCGGAATTTCGACCGTATGTACGCGGCATAAAAGGTTATGCCGCGTACACACGGTCGGACTTTTCCACGGATAAGCCTCCGTTGGAATTTCGACCGTATATACGCAGCATTAGGAGCAAAATCGCTCCTCCGCCCCTGCTGCCCCCATGCTTCGGCATATATGCTCTTTTTTTTAACTGTGGTGGTGAAATCACCTCCTACAGCACTGGAGTCACGGCTTTATGTATCGTGGGAGCAAACGCTGTTGCTGTGAAGATAAATAGATCCGTGCTGCAACTGAATGGCGTACCTGCTAAGCAAATGGTGGTTAACATTAAAACAAAGTAACATTACAGTACAACAGTAAGACCTTACCATGCCATACCTGCAAAGCAAATACCAAAACAAAACCTAGTAAAAAATAAAAAAATGTTTTAACGCAACCTGTGCCTAAAATATATATATGCCGAAGCATGGGGGCATCCTCCCGCAAAAAAGTTATGCCGCGTACACACGGTCGGAATTTCGACCGTATGTACGCGGCATTAGGAGCAAAATCGCTCCTCCGCCCCTGCTGCCCCCATGCTTCGGCATATATGCTCTTTTTTTTAACTGTGGTGGTGAAATCACCTCCTACAGCACTGGAGTCACGGCTTTATGTATCGTGGGAGCAAACGCTGTTGCTGTCAAGATAAATAATTCCGCGCTGCAGTTGAATGGCGCACCTGAAAACAAAAAATTACATACCTGAAAAGCAAGCATGATAAAACATTGCAGAATAGAATACAGTAAAAAAGAGCAGAACAATAGAGAGAAAATAGAGAGAGAGAGAGAACAATAAAACGACAACTATTTTTGGTTTTTTTATTTTATATTTTTTTTGTGTTTTGTTTTTTACGTTTTTTTTTTTTCTTTTTTACACTTTTTTTTGTAACTTTACAACTGTAATGGTTCGGGTCTCTCAAAATGTAATGGCATCTTGGGAGACCCTGTGTAAGTGTGTCCTTGTCTGTGAAATGCTGTACCCTACGCTAAAACTTCACTTTTGAGTGGTAGCGTTCAAAACATTCACCTTGGCAAAGACCAGGCTTGTCAGGACAGAGTGGACAATAATAACGGGTGTCACGCCTAAATCCGCGCTTGCTACAGACACGACATCTTTTTTGGGGGGTTCGTTGGGTAGGGGTACTCTCAAGGGCATACGGATAATGCCTGTCATGCAGCCGGCTTACTGCATTTGGTAGGGGATGGTGAGGTGCAGAACCGCCTGGATACAGGAGTTCTGTGACTATCTCATTCTGGAATTTTAGAAGAGATAACGTCCCGCCTGAAGCTCTGTATAGCACATGAGCGTTCAGCAAAGCCAATTGGAATAATGATAGAGACACTTTTTTGTACCAGCGTCTCGCCTTACGGTCAATTAGATACGGCGCCATCAACTGGTCGTTGAGGTCCACCCCTCCCATATTTTGGTTATATTCGTGGACACAGAGGGGTTTCTCCACAACACCAGTCGCCGTACGAATTTGGACTGTCGTGTCTGCATGAAGGGAGGTAAGAAGGAAAACATTCTTATTGTCCCTCCACTTCATAGCGAGCAAGTTATTACACTTCAAGCAGGCTCTCTCCCCCAGCCTAAGACGGGCATCTACAAGCCGCTGGGGAAAGCCCCGGCGATTAGGTCGCACGGTGCCACATGCTCCAATCTGATGATCAAACAAGTGACTAAACAGTGGCACGCTCGTGTAATAATTGTCCACATACAAGTGGTACCCCTTTCCGAATAAGGGTGACACCAAGTTCCACACTATCTTGCCAGCGCTCCCTATGTAATCCGGGCAGTTGACCGACTCAATCTGACTGTCTTTTCCCTCATAAACCGTAAAGTTCACTACATAGCCTGTTGCCCTGTCACAGAACTTGTAGAGCTTGACCCCGTATCTGGCACGCTTGCTGGGAAGGTACTGCTTGAAAGACAAGCGGCCAGAAAATTTAATCAGGGACTCATCAACGCAGACAACTTGATCGGGAGTAAACAAGGCTGCAAAACGTTCGTTGAAGTGGTTTATGAGGGGCCGAATTTTATAGAGCCGGTCGTATTCAGGGTCCCCACGTGGACGACAAAGTTCATTGTCGTTGAAGTGCATGAACCGCAAAATCTGCTCGTATCGTGCCCTGGACATGGAGGCAGAGAACACGGGCATGTGGTCAATTGGGTGCGTGGACCAATAAGCACGCAATGACGGAAATTTATGTGTGCCCATGTTGAGGGAAAGGCCCAGAAAGGTCTTAAATTCGGAAACCGTAATTGGTTTCCAATTTCTGGCAATTTTAGGCAACTGGGGGTTAGCGGCGATAAATTGACCAGCATATAAATTACTCTGGTCCACAATAGATCTATAGAGATCTTCCGTGAAAAACAGCGAATAAAAATCAATTGGAATAAAATCAGCTGTTTCCACCTGAATACCGGGTTGGGCAGTGAATGGGGGAAGTACGGGTTCTGCAGAAGTGGTGGGGACCCAATCAGGATAGGCGAATTCTGCAGGAAGGGCAGTATGGGCACGACGGGCCTGCCTTTGTCTTCTTGGTGGCAGCGGGACACTACTTGTGCTTGCCACCTCGCCAGCTTGAACTGCACTTATGGGACTCGCCACGTCACCAAGTGTTACTGCAGTGCTGGATGTACGCCCAGGCTGTACTAGGCCGCTGGTGCTTGCCAATTCACCAGAAGGAATAGCAGCGCTAGTACTACTCTGCTCCATGATACGAGAGACCTGCGGTTCTTGCTCCTCAACAACCTCAGAAGATCGGGATCGGGTACACCTGACCTTAGCAGGGACCTCAACTTCGTCGTCAGAGCTATCTGGGGGGCCGCTGACGTCACTGTCTTCTACGGGAAGATATTCTGAGCCTGAATCTGACAGATACGTGACCTCCTCTTCACTATCTGTCATGCTCAGAATCTCGTAGGCCTCTTTACTAGTGTACCTTCGTCTTGCCATTTTGGGCTCTAAATTTAGGGGTACACTAGTAAGATTCACAGGAAAAAAAGCACCTGACTGTCGTCAGCAAATATATCAAACGCTACAAAAAAACTGTTAGCGATCGCAGGGATCAGGCCTGTCTCTGCGAACGCTGCAGTTATGTGTGTTGTGTTTGGTAAGTGACAGTGATCGATCGATACTGCACTTGGGTGGGCTGGGCTGGGCGGAGGGGCTAAACGCAGGCGCTAGCAGGTATCTGGGCTGATCCCGCTAACACTGCGTTTTTGGGAACCCTAAACCGCTGGGGATGCTAGTATAGATCTGATCAGATACTATACCACTAAGGGGGGTGTATGCTTTGCGCGTGGGTGTTAGCGTTACTGGCACTAACCTAACACTGCCTGGGGCGACGCAGACCCTCTCTGGCGCTAAAACCTAATTGATCTCACCCGCCGGGCGATCAGGGGGGTTAAACCTTTATTGGGTTATATACGGCGGGTGCCCTGATGCTATAAAAAGCAAACTAATCAACCAGCGTCACCCGTAACCTTTATATGGTGATCACTGGTGAAAGGGTTAACTAGGGGCAATCAGGGGGTTAAAACCTTTATTAGGTTAAATATGGGGGTACCTGACACTATATAAAAACCTGACGGGTAACCTAAATAACTAAATAACTTACTGGCTAACCAGTGACACCAGTGACGCTTATACGGCGATCACTGGTGAAAGGGTTAACTCTAGGGGCAATCAGGGGGTTCAAATAATATATGGGGGTACCTGACACCAATAAAAACCTGCGGCGAACCTAAAAAAAATATAACTGCCTATCTAAAACACCAGCGACACGAATACAGCGATCGGAAAAACAATCGCTTAGTGACGCTGAAGTTAGGGGGTGAAAGGGTTACCTGGGGGGTGATCAAGGGGTTAAACCTTTATTAGGGGGGGTTAGGGGGCTACCCTGGACCTAAAGGGGCCTAATCCTAACTGCCCTGCAACTTTTTACAATCACAGATGACACTAAATGCAGTGATCAGTAAAATAAATGATCACTGCAATCAGTGACACTGTGATTGGGGGCTTTGGGGTGACCTGGGGGGTGATCTGGGGGTGACTGGGGGGTGATTTGTGTGCCTATGTGTACCTACGTGTCAGTGGACTGTTAGAGCACTAACCTCTGTCTTCACTCCTCGGCGCCGGGAACGAAAAGACCGCGGCGAGGGAGATGACATCACTTCCTCCAGCCTGTGTTTACATCACATGGCGGAGGAAGCATTTTCATTGGCCGGGAGCGATCGCGAGGGGGGGGGCGGAATTGAGCGGCCGCCCCCTCATGCCTGATCGCTCCCGAACACTTAACAGCCACTCACTGCAGTGAAGGGGGGTCCGGATGGACCCCCCAACTGCACAAAGGCGATCACGTAGATCTACGTGATTCTGCCTGTCCGTGCCATTCTGCCGACGTAAATCGGCGGTGGGCGGTCGTTAAGTGGTTAAAAATCCTTTTTTTTTTATTGGTCTTATATAATATTCTCATTTTCTGAGATACAAAATTTTGGGTTTTCACTAACTGTAAGCCATAATCATCAAAATTAAAATAAAGAAGTTCTTGAAATATATCACTCTGTGTGTAATGAATCTATATAATATACGCGTTTCACTTTTTGAATTGAATTACTGAAGTAAATTGACTTTTTGATGATATTCTAATTTTTTGAGATGTATCTGTATATAGTTTTGGTTGTTTTAAGGCCCCGTTCACTCCTGAGCTTGAAGCTTGTAGCTCTAAAGCCTCGTACACCCGGTTGGACTTCCACCGGACTTTTCCGTGGATTTTTGTCCGAACGGAGTTGGCCGGGCACACCCATAGCATACACACCACAGGACTTTTCTGCAAACTTTCCCAAAACTTTTTCCAACATCACGTGGTTTTTCTGCTCTTTACCGCCACCCTTTGGTCAACTTCTGCTATTTTTGGTTGATTTTAACATTATTTGTTTTGTCCATCGGACTAAAGTCCGATGGTTTTCTGTACACACGGTCGGACTTTGCTCCATCGGACTTTTGTTTGCCAAAAGTTTGTCCGTTTGCAGAACTTTTGTCCGATGAAAACCAAAAAAAGTTTGTCCGATGGAGCGTACACACGGTCGGATTTTTTGGCAAACTTGCTCAAAATGAAGTTTGTTGGCAAAAAGCCCGACCGTGTGTACGGGGCTATAGACGCTCAACAAGCCAAATCCCATTGATTTCAATGGCCCCTATTCACATCTGAGCGTTCTGCCGCCTAAAACAAAATGCCTGTCGCTCAAAAAAGAACATGAGCTTCTTTTTTGGCAGATTTCAAGCGTTTTTGGCCCCATAGACTTCAATAGAATGCCGGACTTGAGCGTTTTACGAGCGTTTTCTGCTCTAATAGCATCTCTCCACCCCTAATTTCCTCTCCCTTTCCTCCACCTAGTGCTTTCTATTGGCTAAACAAAAATGCCTGAAGCTGTAAGACGTTTGTTATATGCTTCTAAAACGCTTACTCTAAAATATGTAAAATCTAAAAATTCTAAAAATCCCCCAAATTTTAAATAACTAACTAACCAATAATAACTAACTATTAAATTATAGGTATTGGGATTTCCTTTCAAATTTGTCTGTTAGCGAACGTAACGAATGTGATCTCATCCGAAGTTACGAATTATCCGAAATAACGAATGCCGCATCTAAACAAATGGAACAGATCGAAATAATAATAAATAATTATAATAAAAAAGTTTTTATTATTATTGTTGTTTATTATTATTAATTCGTTACGTTCCATTCGTTTAGACGGCATTCATTATTTCAGATAATTCATAGCTTCGGATAAAATCGTATTTGTTACAATCACTAACAGCCAAATTTGAAAGGAAATTCCAATACATATAATTTAATAGTTAGTTATTTCCGATTTTCAAATTTTGGGATTTTTTGATTTTTCAAATTTCGTATTTCCGAACTTTCGAATTTCCCAACATCCGAATTTTTGAATTTTACGAATTTTTGAATTTACAAACTTACGAATTTTCGAATTTACGAATTTTCGAATATCCTGAAAAATTTGGTAAACTGGTTTTCGTTAAATCGAATGTTTCCAAATTACCGAATTTATCGAAAATCGCAAAAAAAAAAATTCGTAAATTTTTTTTTTTCGAATTTCCGAATATCCGAATTTTTGAATTTCCGAATTTTTTAATTTACGAACTTACGAATTTACAAATTTACGAATTTTCGAATATCCTGAAAAATTTGGTTAAACAAGTTTTCGTTAAATGGAATGTTTCCAAATTAACGAAAACTAATTTGTAACTAAACTAATTACACTTGTCTAATAAATAAATGAAAGAACAGTTCAGAAGCAACAGGGATGGTTGAACACAATTTCCACCCTCCCGATTTTTAATTTTTTTGGTCTTTAAAGCGGAGCTCCGCCGTAATAAATATATTAAAAGCCAGCAGCTACAAATACTGCAGCTGCTGACTTTTAATATTAGGACACTTACCTGCCCTGGAGTCCAGCGACGTCGGCAGCAGAAGACGAGCGATCGCTCGTCTCTCGGCTGCCCCCACACCGCCATCATGGGTGAGGGAATCAGGAAGTGAAGCGTTGCGGCTTCACTTCCCGGTTCCCTACTGCGCATGCGCGAGCTGCGCAGCGCATCTTTCATTGGTCACTGTTGTGTTCTAGGAGCCGTGTGTTTCCCAGAACACAACGGGGGGGACCGGGAAGTGACGCACTACCCGCAGTCTACCCCGCAGACTGTATGCACGGAAGTGGGTGCAAATACCTGTCTTAGACAGGTATCTGCACCCCCCTCCCCCCTAAAAGGTGCCAATTGTGGCACTGGAGGGGGGGTAGGAATCCAATGAGTGGTAGTTCCACCTTAGGGTGGAGCTCCACTTTAAGAGCAAGCCGAAATAGCTCAGTTGGGAGAGCGTTAGACTGAAGATCTAAAGGTCCCTGGTTCGATCCCGGGTTTCGGCACAAGCTTTTGAAAATGCAGATCCTAGAAACTGCAATTTGAAATGATGTGATATTTTTTTTTGCGCTTTCTAACATTTTTCATATATATAAATAAATAAAGGAAAAGTACATCTACAACTATGAACAGAACATGTAGTCATGGACTTTGTGTGGACAAAGAGAAACTGAGTACCATAAAAACAACTTTATTATCTACCATTAGGCTCCATGCACACTGGACGCTAAAATAATGTTATAAAAACGCTTTTTTGCAATAGCGTTTATTAGCGTTTTTTTGCGTTTTTCATAATTTTTTTTATTTCTTTTTTTCAATCGATCGAAAACGCAAAAAAACGCGAGCCATGTTTTTCAGTGTTTTTCAGGGTTTATTCGTTTTTGGGCGTTTTGCGTTTTTTGAGGTAAAAAAAAACGTCACTTTGAACGCGATTTTCGGGCATTCAGAAAAAAGCCCAGAAACTCCACTGCTCGTTAAATCCGAAAAACGTCCATGTGTGCATGGACACATAGGCTAACATAGAGTGGAGTTTATGGGCTTTTAAAAAAAAACACCCAAACTCCAATAAACTCACTGCAATTTATCAGCTCCAGTGTGCATGGAGCCTAAAAATCTATTACACAACATGCAAAGATTCTGATTACAGTTCACATGTGGACTCAACGCATTTCGGGAATCCTTCTTCAGGAACACATGTGACAGAATCAGTACACTGGAAACCACTTCTAATCTTTAACCACTCGCCTACCTGGCACTTTCACCCCCTTCCTGCCCAGGCCAATTTTCAGCTTTCAGCGCTGTCACTCTTTGAATGACAAATGCACGGTCATGCAACACTGTACCCATGTAAAAAAATAATTATAATTTTCTTCACACAAATAGAGGTGGTATTTAATCATTGCTGGGTTTTTTTATTGATTTTTTTTGAAAAAATACGTTTTTCTTAGTTTCTGTCAGTAAATTTTGTAAATAAGTAATTTTTCTCTTTCACTGATGGGCACTGATGAGGCGGCACTTGTGGGTGGCACTTGTGGGTGGCACTTGTGGGCGGCACTGATGGGTGGCACTGATGGGCAGCACTGACTGGCATCACTAATGGGCACTAATTGGTGGCACTTGTGGGCTGTATTTGAATCAGGGCACTGATGATCAGTGCCCTGATTACATGTCTGGAAGTCCCCTGCGAGGAGATGCCGCTGATCGACTCTCCTCGCCACACACTCTGTCAGTGTGAGGCGAGGAGAGACGATTACCGGCATTTCTGTGACCGGCTGTGATTGGACACATTTGAAGGTCAAATACAATTACAGTGCTTTAAAAGTACTTCATAGCCAACTAGTCAGAGTTGTTAATAATTATATTACTAATTAAAAGGCAAATACAGTGGAACCTCCGATTGCGAGTAACGCGGTTAACGAGCGTTTCGCAATACGAGCACTGTATTTTTAAAAATCGTAAGTCGGTTTGCGAGTGTTTCGCAATACAAGCACGATTCAGGCCAAAGCGGTGTGCAGTACCACGTTTGGCCTGAGGTGGGGCTGCGCTCGGCGCTCTTTGTAAATGTACAGAAAGGCCCGAGGACAGCACGGCTGAACTTGGCAAATTTCAGGAATGAAGTCTTTCCGAGGTTTGCCAAGGTCAGCCGAGGTGTCCTCGGGCCTTTTCGGCCGTTTCCGAGGCTCTCCGGCGCCCCTCTGCTGTATTGCATGCCATTGAAGTCAATGTGGAACTAATTATTTTCATTTCCATTGACTTCTATGGGGAAACTCGCTTTGATATGCGAGTACTTTGGATTACGAGCATTTTCCTGGAACGGATTATGCTCGTAATCCGAGGTTCCACTGTAACTGTAACATAATGAGGGAGGATTATGCACAAATGAAACGGAGAAAGGTTACATTTTGGGGGAGATTTATTAAGGGCCAGTTCACACCACAAGCCAGGAAATCAGGAAGCCAGAGATCAGCGTAGTCAGAGGCAGCAGACAGAATCAGGAACCAGAAGGGGCGGTCAGCCAGGCAAGTCTTCTACAGGAACACAGCAGAGAATCTCTAGATATGTTGACCAAGGTGAAGGCATTAAGAAAATGAACCAGGCAGTTTAAATAGCCAGAAGATGCTGGCTGTGGGCTTGACTGACGAGCAGGAGATGATCAACAGGTGAGCCACTGTGGAACGAGGAGTACTGGCAATTAACCGTCAGCTGAACAACCTAAGCACAGAGGAGGAAGGCCTGAGAGCCCAGCCCTGACAGGAAGTCTATATGTCAGATAATCAAAGACATGATGGATTATGTTTTGGTAGACGACCCTCCTTTGTATTAAATATAGATGTAAAGCCAGTAATATTTGGGAAGTTGAGGGGGACACACAGGTTATCTGTACGCTGGGATTGAAGAGTGAGAGGATAAGGAATATCAGACTCTTCCTCCATGCGGTCTACAAAGAGTTCAGCTTTTGCTGGATCTTGAAAGGCAAGCTTTCTATTATTTCGGGACAGGAGATGCAGAGTGATGGGGTATGCCAAAGTGATTGGGTTGAAGTTTGGGGAAGATGTTGCTAAAGACCAAATGTTTCCGTGAATTTTTCAGCTGAATAATTAGCAGGGGGTGTCCCCCAATTTCCAAACATCTAGTAGCCCAATTTATGACTAGCTTTTTCAGCGAGGTGCACATGGAGGGGATTTCCAAAGAGCATCATATCTCCTGAGCTACTCTCCTACATACTGCCTGCTGACATACTCTTAGCATTCCTCTCCTACACCCAATTAGACCCCATACACACTATAAGACTTTTGTTGTCTTATTTCCTTTACCAAAACCACGTAGTGCAAGGGCCTGCCTGATTGCATGCAAATTGAAACTCTTAAGGTTTGACCAGGGTCGGTGCTACCACTAGGCAAACTAGACAGCCGCCTAGGGTGCACTGCTGCTGGGGGGGCGCCCGGCCACTGGTGTCCCTACTCTCTTCTCTCTGCAGCAAGCAACTAAGTCTCAGCATCAGTCGGCAGCCGCCGCTCCGTTAGCGGAGGTGGAGGACTGTGTCTCGACTCTAGAATGAATGGACGCAAGCAAACATTGATTGCTAGGCACTGGTAGGCTGCATTGATGGGTGCTAGTGAGGCTGCATTAATGGGCGCTGGTAGGCTGCATTGATGGGCACTGATGAGGCTGCATTTGATGAGCGCTGGTGAGGCTGCATTTGATGGGCGCTGGTGAGGCTGCATTGATGGGCGCTGGTGAGGCTGCATTTGATGGGCGCTTCATTAAAAAGGTGGGGTATACATGGGCATGGCAAAGGGGGTGGGGTCAGGGGTGGAGCCAAGGGGGGGCGGCAAAAAGAGGTTTCGCCTAGGGCAGGGGTGCCCAACCTTTTGAGGAGCGAGGGCCACGTTATCGACTTGGTAACCGGTCGCGGGCCACAATGTGCATCAGTGGCGTAGCGTGGGTTGTCAGCGCCTGGGGCAAGGCAAGTAATTTGCGCTCCCTAACCTGTGGACTTTTAGCACTCCCTGAGTCCCTTCCCTTCCTACAATAGTACTGACCAGCCTGATTCCCACACTGACCACTACACTAACCTACCTGACCACTACACTAACCTACCTACCTGATTCCTACACTGACCTACCGGACCACTGCACTGACCTACCTGATACCTACACTGACCACTGCACTAACCTACCTGATTTCTACACTGACCTACCGGACCCCTACACTGACCTACCTGATACCTACACTGCACTAACCGACCTGATTTCTACACGGACCTACCGGACCCCTACACTGACCTACCTGATACCTACACTGGCCACTGCACTAACCGACCTGATTTCTACACTGACCTACCGGACCCCTACACTGACCACTACACTAGCCTACCTGCTTCCTATACATGCCACTACACTGACATACCTGTCCACTATCCTGACCACTACACTACCTGATTCCTACACCATCCACTACACTACACTGACCACTACACTGTCACCTACACTGACTGACCACTACACTACACTACACTGACCACTACAGTACACTGTCACCTACACTGACTGACCACTACACTGACCATTGCACTGACCACTACACTACACAGACCACTACACTACACAGACCACTACACTACACAGACCACTACACTACACAGACCACTACACCATACACTTCACTACACTACACAGACCACTACACCATACACTTCACTACACTGCCCACTGTACTGACCACTACACTACACTGCCCACTACACTGTCCACTTCACTGCACTGACTACTACACTACACTACACTTATACTGACACCAGACTTTTTTTATTTTATTTATACTGACTAACTCTGGCTGGCTGCTCCCTCTCTCCCCAGACCGTATCCACCTCCTCACCTGCAACTTGTATCTTCCAGCAGTCCGGAGGAGAGGGGGAGCATGGAGGAGGTGAAGGCAGCAGTGTTTCCAATGCGGTGGAGGCGGAGGCGGGACTCCAGGAGCAAGCGCGATCACGGATAGGCCAGCCCTGCCACATGACCCCATTCTTCGCACTAATGCTCAGAGATTGGCGGGTCGGGAACCCGCGATCTGGGCTTGCCGACCCGCCATCTCAGAGCAAGACATGGCGGGCCACTTCTGAGGGCGCCGCGGGCCACACGTGGCCCGCGGGCCAGTGGTTGGGCACCCCTGGCCTAGGGTGTCAAAAATCCTTGCACCAGCCCTGGGTTTGACCTCATAGTATATGGTTTTGGTAAATCTGAAGAAAATCTAATAGTGTGTATGGGGCTTTATACCCTCCACGCTCCTGTCCTGCATATATAAGCCATCAGATCTCTGCTGCAGATACTACTTCCATCATACCCTTCACCCTCTTCTCCTACACATACTACCTGCTGCTAGTCCCAATTAGTCCAATGAAATGGTTAAAATGTTTTTCCTCCAGTCTTTTTTCATTTCCATCCTTTCCTCCAAGCCGAAATAGCTCAGTTGGGAGAGCGTTAGACTGAAGATCTAAAGGTCCCTGGTTCGATCCCGGGTTTCGGCAAACTCTTTTGAAATAGGAAACATGCATATAATTTGAAATGACCAATGAGAGTTCTGTGATCTTTTCGTACAAAAGATATATGAACCCCAGCTAGGAATTAAAAAAAAAAAGTTTTAATAAAAATATTTAGAGCATTAGATTTCATAAATTTATAACATAGAAAAAAAAAATGGAAAAATCCATACTATATATATAAAAAAAAAAAATTATACTTACCAACGAAAAAAATAAATAAAAAACCTTGACAGGGACTTTGACCCTATAAAAAAGTATTGGCTGTAAAAATATGTTAATCTTAATACTACCACTGCTGTAACTATTAGCAGTCAAAAGCTTGTTTTAAAATGTGAAAGCCAACTTTTCTCTTCATCATAATTTTTTTTTTCCTGAAAGTATTTAAATTAAAAATATGCCTCATATTGTACTTTTTTTGTTATAAATCTTTATTTTTTTTACATGTTTGTATGCAGGTTTATGTGCATTTATGCGTGTATAAGTGTGTAGATGTGTGTATATGCATGCATGTTTATATGTGCATGTGTGTGTATATAATATATATATATTTTTTTTAACAATAAGGTTGGTCTTTATTGAGAAAACATCAAGAACAAATAATAAGCATACAGAGCATAATCAAAAATGGTACAGCAACAGATAAGGAAGGGCAATCAGGGAGATAAAATGTAGTCAGAGATTAAGTAGGAAACCATACCCGCCCCCAGTCCCACCCGCCCACCCCCAACATACCAAGGTAATCATCCAAAAAGCCGCCCCGACCATTAGTAAACCGAACTAAAGTTGTTGTGTCCATGGGAGCCACACCCGATCAAATTTCTGAGGACAACCCCTACTAATGTAAGTCAACTTATACATTGGCATCACTGCATTGACAGAAGATTCCCATGCGGTTACTTTCGGAGGAGAGGGAGAGGACCATTTAAGAAGAATTTCCTTCTTAGCATAGAACAATAGCATGGAGACCAGCAATTTCGTGTATCGAGGTCGTTGGTCATCATCGTGTATCCCTAATAAGGCCAGTTCAGGTGATACCGGGAGGGACAAGGAAAGGCGTATATTGATATGATCAAAGACCTCCATCCAGAAGGCCCCTACTGAGGGACAAATCCAGAACATATGGAGAAAAGTGCCTTCAGAAGAATGACATTTAGGGCAGTTAGGAGATCTGTTAGGGTATATCAGGTGTAATCTGTGAGGTGTGTAGTATACACGATGCATAAATTTAGTGTGCAGCAGCTTATCTCTAGAGGAAATCATTAATTTCGCCCCATCTTCAAAACACTCCCCCCACGTCTCCCTATCCAGGTTGGGAATATCGGCCTGCCACTTCTCCCAAAGTGAGTCCATCTTGGGGGAGTCAACCTTCAGAAGCGTCAGGTACAGTGTCGAGAGTGTCTTGGTAAGTTTGTCCTGTGCTAGAAGCCTCTCTATAGGGTCAGTACCAATGTCGATAGTCTGTGGAAATTGGGCTCTGGTAGCATGCCTAAGCTGAAAATATCTAAACTGCATACTCCCCGGGAGTCCATATCTAACAACTAATTCCTGAAAGGACATCAGAGTCCCCGAACGAATAACATCTTGAAGGACCTTAATCCCATACCTGGCCCACAATTGCGGATCAGGTATCTTCCTAAAATGAGGGAGGGAAGGGTTACCCCAAAGAGGACAGAAAGGAGAGTATTGATGCGGTCGTAGGAATCTCCTCCGAGCCGCTGTCCATACTCTAAGGGTCGTCTTGGTAGGAGCGGGCAGTGAAGGGTACGCAGCGCTACCCCTGTATACCAGATTCCCAAGTTCCTTGAGCGAACCCAGGACGGCAGCCTCCAAACAAGTGGCCGCATTCATCCTGGATTGCTCAAACCACCACCTCACAGTTACCAGGATTGCCGCCCAAAAATACACCAGGAAGTTTGGGAGCGCGAGCCCCCGCAATGGACCGGCAGCTGCAAGGTGGTCCTGGCAAGCCTAGGAGAAGATCCCCTCCATAGAAAGGAGCCTATGCAGACATCCAGGTCTCTAAAAAATTACAAGGGAAGCCAGACCGGGCAGTTCCTCAACACATATGTAAATCTTGGCAAAAATAAAATTTTGAGCACATTAATGCGTCCCAGTAGATTTAGGGGCAGTTCCCTCCATCTGGAGCAATGCTCCTTGAGTCGCTTCACAATAGGTAGTAAATTGAGGCGACGAAAGTCCCGAAGGTCCCTCGACACCACAATACCCAGATACTTAAATTCTTCTACCCAGAGCAGCGGAGTCGAAACCCCCTCTTCTCGGGCCCGGGAATCAAGCGGGAACAGGACCGACTTGGACCAGTTGATCCTGACCCCGGAGAAACACCAAAAATCATCAAAAATCTGCAATGCCGCCTGCAACGAGGCGCCAGCATCATGCAGATAGAGCAGTGTATCATCTGCATAGAGAGATATTTTCTCCTCCAGAGGACCAATCCTGAGCCCATGGACCGCATCGGATTCTCTAATCAGGATCGCCAGTGGCTCCAGGGCTAGAGCAAACAAGCTAGGTGATAAAGGGCACCCCTGTCTTGTGCCCCTCTGGAGGAGAAAAAAATCCGAGAGGGCATCATTAGTACGAATTCTTGCTCTAGGAGATTTGTATAACATTCCCAACCAGCTAAGAAATTGCGGGCCAAATCCAAAACGTCTCAGCACTTCCCACAAGTACCCCCACTCCACCGAGTCAAAAGCCTTCTCAGCGTCAAGAGAGGCTATCACCCGGGTGCCGCCATTATCATGAGGAGCATCTAAATTAAGAAACAATCTACAGATGTTAATATCCGTTCCCTTCCCCGGCATGAACCCGGTCTGATCCTGGTGGATCAAGTCCTCTAGCACAGTGACCAGGCGCATTGCCAACACCTTCGCCAGTAGCTTGGCATCAGCGTTGATCAAGGAGATGGGTCTGTAGGAGCCACATTCCTCAGGGTCCTTTCCGGGTTTGGGCACCAACACAACAACCGCCTCTGACATGGAGTCCGGAAGGGATCCCAAGGTAGAGAACTGCCGAAAGAGGGAAGTTAGTCTGGGGGCTAATAATTCCTGGTACTCAGTATAGAATTCAATGGGCACCCCATCCAGCCCCGGAGCTTTACCCGATTGCATACATCCCATGGCCTTCTGCACCTCCTCTAAGGAAATGTCCCTGTCTAGGTCCCTACTTTTGTCTGGGTCAAGAGTGGGAAACGGGATTTTGTCCAAATAGTCATTAAGGTCCCCAGCCGTATAGGTCACTTTGGAGGAGTAAAGGTCCTGATAAAAACGCAAAAACCTGGAGCCAATGGCCACCGGATCTACCAGTAATGCACCATCTACGTCTCTAATTCTACCTATACGCGTACTGGCTGATTGACCTCTGGCCAACCACGCCAGCAGCCGACCATTTTTGTCGCCAAACTCGAACACCCTCTGAGCACTATTCAGCATGGATTTCCTGGTACGGTCAATTCTTAGCAGGGAAAGCTCTCTGAGGGTGCGCTGCCAAGTACCATAGGTGCCCGAGCCCGGCGCCAGCACATAAGCCCTTTCTTGTGCCATAGCCTGATCCTCCAACCTTTTAAGATCTTGCGCCGACTCCCTCTTACGATCAGCTATTTTTTTAATGTACACCCCCCTGAGCCAGGCTTTAAAAGTGTCCCATACTACCAAGGGTCCCGAAGATCCCTCATTGTGCAGCCAGTAACCACATAGCTCCTCGGGCAAATCCCGCTGGATCTCGGGGTCCATCACCCAGTATTTGGAGAGTCGCCAGACCCTCTGACCCCCAGGAGAAGCCGCCCCAACCGCGACCAGCAGTGGGGCGTGATCAGATATGCCCCGGGAGAGGATCTTGGTGGAGCGCACCTCCCCCACCAGGCCACAGGAGGCAAACGCCATGTCAATGCGAGATAATGTACGATAGGTCGTGGAGAGACAGGTGAATTGCGTGTCAGAGGGGTGAAAATGTCTCCACAAATCCGTCAGAGTGAAGGTAGATGCCCAGTGAGATAACCCGAGAGCAGGAGAAGGGGAGGGACGGAGCCGATCCCGTGTATCTGACATGACCAAGTTGAAATCCCCCATAAGGAGCACCCTATCCACCCCATATTGTGTAGTCATCTGCATCACCCTGTGGAGCAATGTGAGATCCGCCGGGGGGGGGGGGCAAATAGACACCTACAATTACATATTGGGTCCCAGCTATAAGGGCATGTACCAGAACATATCTACCCCCGGGGTCAGTACGAACCGCCTGGAGTTGGAATGGCAAGGAGCGATGCACCAGAATACTCACACCTCTAGCATAATTTGAATATGTCGCATGATAGTGCGCTCCGACCCATGCCCTCCTCAACCTCAAAATCTTAGAGCCCATTAGGTGGGTCTCCTGAAGTATACAGACCCTGGGACTGTGTTGCCGAATGAACTTGAAGACCAAGGATCTCTTGATGGCAGAATTGAGACCCCTGACATTCCAAGACATTACCGTAAAATCAGCCATACTGTAACTTTGACAGACAGAACAAATAACAGACCATCCCTCCTATCTGCAATCGTCTGCAGAAGTGCATGTCACCCCAATTTGCGCGGACAGCAAACATAGCCCAAAACAGGCCGGAGGCAATGCACAACCGCAGAGGAATAGACAAAATACTGTTGCATGCTAACAAACGAAAAGATGAGAGCCAAAAGACCAACCCATAAAAACATAACATCTCTCTAATCAGACCAACCAAACCCCGGACGACAACGGTCATCCAACCCCCTCCCCCCACCCCGCGCCCCTCTAACAGAGAAGAGCACATTATATCCCTAACTCGAACAGCACGATAAGTCACCAGTCGTTGGAGGCGTGGGCCTCGTAAGAGCAACACATCACCCGCACCGGAACATGGGCGGCAGAGAAATCGTCAAAAATGAACACCAAAAAAAAGGGGGATAAAAAAAAAGGGGGGGGGGGAAATATATATAAACTAAAATAAAAAAAATTGGGGAAGAAGGAGAGAACCAAAAAAAAACGTGCAAAAACCCAGTGGACCTGAGTTGCTGAAGAGCAAAGGAGACAGTCTCCAGCCAGGTGAAGGCCGGCTTCTGGGTATAGTGGAGCAGTCATATAGTCGCCAGTGTCGCATGGTGAAAGGAGCCACGGTCCTACATACAGAGCAGAGTGACAGTAGGTGCAGGATAACAGGACACAACGGTGTCCCAACAAAATCGAAGAGTATATCCACACCATAGTCAGGTCTCCCATCTTACATGGCGGCTCAGCAGGAATGCACAGTGTCTAAGGAAAAAAAAAAAAAACATCCACTCCATTGAGGTAGTCACTATGGAGGCAAGGATTCAAGCCACACACCTGCTTCTTTGGGGCTGTTGAAGATCTTTACAGACTCCCCGTCAACCACTCGCAGCTTGGCAGGGAATAGGATGCTGTATTTGATACCTTTCATCCGAAGCGCCGCTTTCACTCCATCGAACGACCGTCGTTGCCGCTGCGTCTCAATCGTGTAATCCGGGAACATCATTAAATTAGTGTTGCGGAACGGGAGTTTACCAGCCAGGCGGGCCGCATGGAGCAGTTCGTCTCTGTCCCTAAAGTTCATCAGGCGGAGGATGAAAGTGCACGGGAGGGCTCCCTCTGGGCCCGGTCTCGGTGGCACCCGATGGGCTCTCTCCACCGTAAAGTGGGAGGAAAGCTGGGCCGCAGGAAGAAGGCCCCGGAGCATATCCTCGGTAAAGGCAGTGGGATTGTGCCCCTCCACCCCCTCCGGAAGACCGACAATCCTGATGTTATTGCGCCTACTACGGTTCTCTGCGTCCTCCGCGCGATACTCCAGTGCCTTCACCTTAGTGACCAGGGTTCGGATAGTCACTTCATGGCCTGCGACCGCGTCCTCCACATCTCCCACACGCTGCTCAGCCACCGTGATCCGGGAGCGAATCTTATCAAGGTCTTGGCGCATCAGCCCCACATCAAGCTGCACTGCCTCGATCTTCGTGGTGAGCGTTGTCTGGCAGGTCATGATAGCCGCCATCACCTCCGGAATACCAGGCGGGGAGGCCTCCACAGTCTCCACATGTTCGGTCTGCGACGACATATTGGTTCGGCGCGCCGGCCGGAGTTCAAGAACCGGACTCTCCGCTGCCTCTATACCCGCCGGAAATTTCAATTTCTTGCCCCGCTTCGGGCCCCCAGAGCTTCTGGAAGGCATACAGGGGTTGCCGGTTCAGAAAGGAGTGAATTTCACCCAGCTACGGATGTAAAGTCGGATTCTTCTTCAGCAGAGCTCAGATAGCACGTCTGCTCAGTCCGCCATTCCGGCCACGCCCCCCATATATATATTAATTATGTGAAAATAGTGCAGCGCTGCGTATTTGTAAATCTTATATAAACAAATAATTATACATTGCATAAAACAATATCTGAAAAAAAAAAAACAGTTCATATGTAGGTTTCCAAAGCTGTCACCGCTGTGTAAAATCCTATTTAAATGGATACAATATTCAGTGCACACTACCACCTGCTAAAATGTCTGCTCAACTCAAGGAAGAGTATAAAACTCATAGACAGATCACTCCTCGTGTCCACCACGATCAATCCACTTTACCAATGGTAGTAATTTCTACAGTCCCCAGACTGCGCCTCTGTGTGGGTAATCAACGTTTGAATTGTCTCCAAACACCACCTTCCTCCATTCGCTTTTCAATAATCAATTCCACTTATATTTCCAGGGGTTAAAGACATGAAACAAAAAACACAAGTACCATAGTGTTCTCTGCTTTTAAATTTATTAAAAAAGCTCCCCTAAAAAGTTACACTTACAAGAAATAACATTAAAAACAGCATGTATCAAATCACCAGCTCATTCACCGCAGATCTAGACTCACGGTGCGTCGCCTGACATCACAGATTCCACTCCTCCAATCAACGCGTGTCGGCCTCTCATTGGCCTTCATCAGTAGCTACTGATGAAGGCCAACACGCGTTTAGAGCATTGTTGCGCTGATTGTTTTTCTCACAAATATATATATATATATATATATATATATATATATTTAATTTTTTATATTCTCTTTTACCATTGTCAAACAAGAGTTTTTAATTTCCCCTTTTGTATTATGGTTCAGCCCTTATGAGGGGGGCAATGTTTGACTTCTAAAATGCAATGATTTTGGTAGTATAGTAAGCTAAACAGTTGCCAACATCCCTTAGCTACGTGTACATAGAAAAAGACCCTCGTCAATGGGACTTTACCAGCAACCATAGGGGAAAATTTAAAATCTTAGACAAAATTATATAAAAAAATATACATTCTTTATTGGTACAACAATTAAAAAATTGTCCAAAGTATTATAGTGACTATTTGGCTTAAACATACATCACAGGAATTGAAAGATGTGAATAAATACAAAATATGTTAAAAAAATATTTGAATATTTATTGTACATTATTAAAATTCATTGGTAAAATTGATCAAAAATAAATATATATATATATATATATATATATATATATATATATATATATATATATATTTGTGAGGAGGTTAACTCAGCAGCGGGTGTGTGTGACCCCCTGGATGGGTTCACCACACAAAAACAGACACAGCAGATAGTGGTAGGAGAAAACAAAAGGGTGTGGTTTTATTTAAACTATATACAGACAAAAAAAATACAGCAAAAACAAAAGAAACAGGAAAATAAATCCTGGTCAACTTGACAGCTCACTACACACGTTGGTGTCCCTAACTAACAACTGGGTACAGCCTTGTGCTGTCCCAGTCCCTAGCTCCCTGCTTTTTGAAGTTCTTAGCAATAACCACACAGGCTTTGGCTCACCGCACAGAGATCACACTCCCCAGACTATCCACACAGATCTGGTTCCAGGTTGGAGCATCTCCCTTAGCATGCTGGGAGTTCTTGTAGAGGCCCTAATGAGCCCACTTGATACAGCTGGGCTCATTAACTCTTCCCCTGCAAGACTCCCAGCACTCCCCCTAGTGGTATAAACTGGCATAAAGCCTGAATCTAGGACATATATATCTCCCATCCTGGATGCAACCTGGTGATTTTACCTGCCTGCTGTTACATACCCCCCCCCCCCCCCCCGCTCTTGTTTTAACCTTGGGGTTTGAACACAAGCAATCAGGCATGCATGTACTCGAGACAAAGCATCTACATTCCCCATTTGAACGCCAGGGCGATGCTTTACTGTAAAGTTAAATTCCTGTAGGGCCAGGAACCACCTATTTACTCTTCTATTTGTCTCTTTGTTTTGAGCCATCCACTTTAAAGGAGCATGATCAGTAATCATGTCAAAGTGCCTACCTAACAGATAGTACAGAAGGGAATCTAGAGCCCACTTCACCGCTAAACACTCCTTCTCAATCGTGGCGTAATTTACCTCATGGGACTTCAACTTCCTGCTGAGGTAAATGACTGAGTGCTCTTCCCCGTTCCAGACCTGGGACAATACTGCTCCTAACCCAACGTCTGATGACAGACTCTTTCCCTTTTGTCAGGTTGGTTAGGGGCACAGCCTGAGAAGCAAAGTGGAGAATGAATCGCTGATAATAACCAGCGATTCCCAGAAAGGCTCGTACCTGCTTCTTGCTGTTGGGACGTGGCCAATTCTGTATGGCCTCGACTTTATTGACCTGGGGTTTTATTACTCCCCTCCCAATGGTGTACCCAAGATATTTGGCCTCCTCCTGTCCAATGGTACACTTCTTGGGGTTGGCCGTAAACCCAGCTTCCCGGATAGAGTCTAGGACTGCTTGCACTTTTGGCAGATGTGAGGCCCAATCTATGCTATAGATAATTACATAATCCAGGTAAGCCGCGGCATACTTCTGATGGGGCCTCAGTATCTGGTCCATTTTCCGTTTGAATGTTGCCGGTGCATTCTGTAATCCAAACGGCATTCTTTTATATTGGAACGCCCCATCTGGGGTTACAAACGCGGTTTTCTCCTTGGCCGATTTGGCCAGGGGAATTTGCCAATACCCTTTTGTGAGATCAAGGGTTGTCATGTATCGGGCTGTTCCCAGCCGGTCGATCAACTCATCTATACGTGGCATGGGGTAGGTGTCAAATTTTGTAACTTTGTTCAGCTGTCGAAAATCGTTACAAAATCGCCAGCTCCCATCCGGTTTAGGCACTAACACTATGGGACTTGACCAATCACTTTGGGATTCCTCTATCGCCCCCAACTTAAGCATTTTCTGTACTTCCTCACGTATTGCCTCCCGTCGGGCCTCTGGGATCCGATAGGGTTTTAGCTTCACCCTTTCACCGGGCGGGGTAATAATATCATGCTCTACCCCAGACGTTTGTCCCGGCAGCTCAGAGAAAACCTCCTTGTTGCGAAGCACAAACTCCTTAACCTCCTGTTGTTGGGCTTTTGACAAGGTGACTGCTATTCCAACCTCAGGAATCACGCAATCAGACTGAGCTGGTGACAAAGTTTCTGCGACTAGGGATTCCCTATCCCTCCAGGCTTTCAACAGATTAATGTGATAGATCTGATCGGGCTTTCGCCTTCCTGGTTGTCTGACCTTGTAATTCACTTCGCTCACTTTTTCCATTATCTCGTAGGGGCCTTGCCATTTGGCGAGGAATTTGCTTTCAACCGTAGGGACAAGTACCAATACCCTATCCCCCGGGGAAAAGGTACGGGTCTTGGCCCCACGGTTGTACACTCTCTGCTGTGCCAACTGCGCTTGGGCCAAATGTTCCTTTACGATTGGCATTACCTGTGCAATTCTATCTTGCATCAGAGCGACATGCTCAATCACACTCCTGTGGGGAGAGCTCTCACTCTCCCAAGTTTCCTTGGCGATATCCAACAGCCCTCTTGGGTGTCTCCCATAGAGTAACTCAAAGGGTGAGAAACCCGTAGAGGATTGGGGTACCTCCCTAATGGCAAACATTAAATAGGGAGTTAGACAGTCCCAATTCTTTCCATCTCTATCCACCACCTTCTTTAACATTTGTTTTAGGGTTTTGTTGAATCTTTCAACCAACCCATCTGTTTGGGGGTGATACACAGATGTACGCAATTGTGACACTTTGAACAACTTGCACAGCTCTTTCATAACCCGGGACATAAAGGATGTACCTTGGTCCGTAAGCAGTTCCTTACAAATACCCACACGGCTAAAAACAAGAGATAGCTCTTTGGCTATGGTTTTGGCCGAGGTATTTCGGATCGGAATCGCTTCTGGATACCGGGTGGCATAGTCCAATATAACCAAAATGTACTGATGCCCCCTAGCAGACTTTATTATCGGACCTACCAAATCCATTGCGATCCTCTCAAAGGGGACCTCAATGATGGGGAGAGGGACCAGCGGGTTACGGAAATGTGACATCGGTGCCGACCTCTGACACACAGGGCAGGAGGAACAATAATTTTCTGTTTCCTTCATGACCCCAGGCCAATAGAATCTTTGCAATACTCTCTCTCGGGTTTTCTCTGTCCCCAGATGACCTCCAAGAATGTGCCCACGGGCCAACTCTAACACCAACTTCCTGTAAGGTTTGGGGACCACAAGCTGCTCAATGGTTTCTTCTGCCCTTTTAGCCACCCGATACAGTAGGTCCTTTTCCACGATGAAGTACGGGTAAGTGCAGGTCTCATCTGGGTTCACTAACTCGCCATCTATTTTCACTACGTTTTCCTGTGCCTTTATTAGGGCGGGGTCTTTTAACTGTTCTGTGGCAAAATTTTCCTTGTGAACCTCGAGATCAGAAAACTCCACAGACGGCACGTTTTCGTCTGAGGATGTTGGCTCCTCCCCAGTTTCTCGAGTCTCCCCTGCCAATACCGACAAGGGGAATTCTGGAGAGTCCTCACCACTCTCAGAGAAATTCTGGCTATCACATTCCTGGTATACAGGGGCACCAGTGGGGGGCTCAGGACGATCCCAGAGTTCCCAAAACTTTGGAAAATCCCTTCCCACAATGGCATCATGTGGTAACTGAGACACTAACCAAACCTGATGAGAGAGGTTACCTTTGGAGGTCTCAAAACAAACTGTAGTCACAGGATACTCTCGGGTGTCCCCATGCACACAAATAACAGCTACCTTGTTATTCCCAGAGACCTCTGTAGTGACTAATTCAGCTTTTATCAGTGTCACCAGGCTACCTGAATCCAGCAACACAACAACATTTTTACCATTAATACACATTTTGCATAAATGTTTCTCAGTTCCCCGAATGGCAGTGCATGCAACTGTCCCAAACAGCGACTGACGTCTGTTCCTTAGAAAGTCACATTGCATGGGTTCCTCCACAACCGGGCAATTTGCTGCAATATGTCCCGCTTGCCGGCAGCGGTAGCAAACAATCCTTTTTGCTGCCTCTTGAGCCCCTGACTTCCCAAGCTGTACTCGTCAGACATTAGGTATAACTCTCACCCTCTCATTCTCTCCACCCTCACCCCTTGGAATCATCTTACCCGCCACTGGGAATGGTCTGGTCTTAGGGTGGAAAGTCCGTGAGTCTCTGGAAGAGGCAGTCAGGTTTTCCGTAGCCAAGTACTTCTCTACACGATCCACAAGATTATCGGCCGTTTCTGGGTCTCCATGGCTTACCCACTTTTGGATGGCAGTAGGAAGAGCTCTCAAGAAACGATCCATCACAACACGTTCCACAATCTTTGGTGCGGACAAAGTCTCTGGCTGTACCCACTTCCTGCTCAGGTGAATGAGATCATACATTTGAGACCTGGGGGGTTTTCCAAGCCGGAAAGTCCAGTTATGCACACGCTGAGCCCGGACGGCCAGGGTGACACCCAGCCGTGCCAATATTTCACTTTTTAGCATCACATAGTCTTTTGCTTGGTCAGGCTCTAGGTCATAGTAAGCTTTCTGCAATTCACCAGTTAACAGAGGGGCCACCAGTCCGGCCCACTGCTCCTTAGGCCACTTTTCTCTTTCAGCAGTCCTTTCAAATGTGGTCAAAAACACCTCTGGATCATCCCCTCAGTCATTTTTGTCAGTAAACGACTCACCCCAAAGGATGCAGTATCAGTGGAACTACTTGCCTCACTGGTCTGCGGACCTTGCTGCATTAATGTCTCCATTTGTTGCTGTAGTCTCTGTTCTTGCTTCTGCAACAGGTCTATGAAGCGGGCCTCAGATTGCTGCTGGGCTTGTTGCTGGGCTGCAAGGCTCTGTTGCAAAGTTGCATTTGTCTGCTGCTGGGCTGCGAGGCTCTGTTGTTGAGCCACAAGACTCTTTTGCAAACCTGCATTTGTCTGTTGCTGATTGGCATTTGCTAGAGCCAGCTGTTTCAGTATCTCCTCCATGCTGGCCATTTAAAAAAAAAACTGACACTGGTTCTCCACCAACTGTGAGGGGGTTAACTCAGCAGCGGGTGTGTGTGACCCCCTGGTTGGGTTCACCACACAAAAACAGACACAGCAGATAGTGGTAGGAGAAAACAAAAGGGTGTGGTTTTACTTAAACTATATACAGACAAAAAAAATACAGCAAAAACAAAAGAAACAGGAAAATAAATCCTGGTCAACTTGACAGCTCACTACACACGTTGGTGTCCCTAACTAACAACTGGGTACAGCCTTGTGCTGTCCCAGTCCCTAGCTCCCTGCTTTTTGTAGTTCTTAGCAATAACCACACAGGCTTTGGCTCACCGCACAGAGATCACACTCCCCAGACTATCCACACAGATCTGGTTCCAGGTTGGAGCATCTCCCTTAGCATGCTGGGAGTTCTTGTAGAGGCCCTAATGAGCCCACTTACTTCAGCTGGGCTCATTAACTCTTCCCCTGCAAGACTCCCAGCACTCCCCCTAGTGGTATAAACTGGCATAAAGCCTGAATCTAGGACATATATATCTCCCATCCTGGATGCAACCTGGTGATTTTACCTGCCTGCTGTTACAATATATAACAATCGGGAATTAGCCAATGTTCTGCTGGATGTACTAGTATAATGAAATATTTTATTTATAATTGAACTTAGTGTAAAATAATTAAATAATTATGCACATACTGTTTTGTTTACGGTATTTATGGAATTATGGATAGGCTAAATGCCAAAAGTGCCTACACCCCTCTCATCTCACTGTTAGCACAATTAGGAGGCTATCTCTGGTTCTGTTCTTTCAATTGGGGCTCAGAGATGGGAACACTTGCTGTGGAAAATATTAATGTAATGGGCAGTTCCTCCCTCTAGTCTAGAACAGGGATAGGCAACCTGTGGTGCTCCAGCTGTTGTGGAACTACATTTCCCATGAGGCATTGCAAGGTTGGCAGTTACAATTACTCCCAGAGGCATGATGGGACTTGAAGTTCTGCAACAGCTGGAGTGACACAGGTTGCCTACCCCTGCTCTAGAATGATTGAGGGACCAATATGGTTGGTTTCCGATGGGACAAGCAGCACAACGTATTTCCACCATACCAAAACATAGGCCAAATGAGTGTCTGATATTCTGATACCTTTTGAATCCCTGATTTTCAGGAATCTTATATACAAAATAAATTTAGTTCTGGTCATAGAAGTGGTTTTACAGGGGCAACAGGGGGGCTTATATATGTAGCACACAAATCCCTTTCCTGTTTACCTCCACTTGCAGGATAGGACACACCATGCCACATGCCCAGTATCCTCCATTGTGTAGAGGGTGAGCGGTGTTAACAGTTTTGGGTCCTGCAGCGAGTTACCTCCCCTCCGTTGGTTCTCATCCCCAGATTGTAGGGAAAAGTCTATTTTCTCTAATAAGAAGGTCAATGTCCAGACAGTGTTAAAATCCAACAGACGAGTTTATTTTCTCTTTTGCTAGTAACTTAGTAGGAAAGTTGAAGATAGAGTTATGCCCCATACACACGATAGTTTTTCTTGCCATTTTTTTTCTTGCCGTTTTTCACGTTGTTTTTTTTTTCATGTTTCCTCTCAAGCCTGTCTTGCGTACACACGATCATTTAAAAAAACGATCAAGCAAAGCGCAGTGACGTATACCACGTACGACGGCACTATAAAGGGGAAGTTCCGCTCGAATGGCGCCACCCTTCATGTTAGTAAAGTTTGTTGAGCAACGATTCGCGCTTTTCAGCCTCGTGCTTTTCAGTCCGTTACAGCGTGACGAATGTGCTATCTCCATTACGAACGCTAGTTTTACCAGAACGAGCGTTCCCGTCTCATACTTGATTCTGAGCATGCGCGTTTTTTTTCACGTCGTTAAAGCATACACACTATCGTTTTTCACGTCGTTAAAAAAAACGACATGAAAAACGACGTGAAAAAAGAGAGCATGTTCAAAATTTTTAATGCCCGTTTTTCACGTCGTTAAAAATGCTCTGGAGCATACACACGATCATTTTTAATGGCCATTTTTAAAAATGGCATTTTTAACGGCATGAAAAACGATCGTGTGTATGGGGCAATAGAGTTGGATAGGGAGGCAGGTTCAGGCACGCAGTACTTATTTACCCTCGTCGCCACTCAAGCCTGAGTGGGTTTTGCTCACCCGGATAGTTCCCTCTCACGGTCCTAGCAGCCAGAGTGGAGTACGAACAATTACTTTAGCTTTGTTTCTCCTAGGGACGTGTTAGGAAGATCCTCCGCACAGAACCTTTTAGCTCCTAAGTCCCGAACTTTTCAGCACCTGTAGCTAGAGACCGTAGGTGCCAATGGGGCACGTTACAAGAGCTTATGGTGTATCACAGAATCCTTCCCTCTGACAGGTAACCAGGCCTCTCCCGAGACGGCGACATCTTTCACCAATCCCCTTAGAAAGGTCCTCCCCTGGTTGCCTCTCCTTCAGAGCGGGTCACCCTCCCACGGGCACCCTGGAATTCCGTTGCTTGGTTGTAGGCCTCAGTAAAAAGGTACTGGGCCTACCTGGAACGATGGGGCCTCGGGCTAAAGGTGCCCGGGACCCAGCACATTCACACGCACCCCTAGCCATGAGGGCCACCGAAGGTGGGGTACGTGCCGAGGCCGAAGACGAAGACCCAGAACCAATGGCGTCTGCCCCTTAAGTACCCTCTCCCGGCATGCACAGCAGGCCGACCACACCCACCGCACGGCTGCCGAGAGAGGACACCCAATCACGCTGCAATATTTCCTGTGGTTCAACCTAGGACCTGGGCAACATCGCCACCTGCAGGTCAAAGGGAACTGTACAACCAGACAACATCGCAGCAGAGCAGAGTCCAGTTCTAAAGAAACAAACAGCCTGAGCCAAACTAATGCTCAGGCTACCCCCTAAATTTCAAATATAGCGGCCCCCAAATATGGGGACCCCGCTACATATATTTTCAGAGAATGGGAGTTTAAATTGTGGAGCACCTTCACAGATTCCCAGAAGACTTAACACGTAACTCCATTGTGTTATAAATTGCTCATGAGTAGTGATGAGCCGAACACCCCCGGGTTCGGTTCGCACCAGAACCCGCGAACGGACCGAAAGTTCGTACGAACATTAGAACCCTATTAAATACAATGGATGCGAACGTTCGAATTCTAAAGTGCTAATTATAACAACTATTATGCATGTTATTGTCCTAAAAAGGGTTTGGGAACCCGGGTTCTGCACCAGGGGACATGTATCAATGCAAAAAGAAGTTTTAAAAACGGTCGTTTTTCGGGAGCAGTCATTTTAATGATGCATAAAGTGAAAAAAAAAAAGTCAAATATTCCTTTAAATATCGTACCTGGGGGGTGTCTAAAGTATGCCTGTGAAGTGCCACGTGTTTCCCGTGTTTAGAACTGTCCCTGCACAAAATGACACTTCTAAAGGAAAAAAAAGCCATTTAAAACTGCTTGCGGCTTTAATGTAATGTCTGGTCCCGGTAATATGGATGAAAATCTTTAAGAAAAATGGCATAGCTACCCCATGACCCCCCCCCCTACCCCAGCCCATTACCAGCCCCTTTGGGTCTTGTATGGATATTAAGGGGAACCCCGCACATAAAATAAAAAAGGCCCTATATACTCTGAACAGCCGTATACAGGCGGTGCATACAAGACAGGGACTGTAGGTTTGTTCTTATGTAGAATCTGTTTGTAATTTTGAACAGGTACATTGTTTAAGTGTAGCTCCAGCCCAAAAATCTATTTTTAAACTTTTTGGAAAACATAGGTAAGGGTTATCACCCCTGTAACATTTGTTTTGCTGTCTGTGCCCCTGTTCAGAACATTTCACCTCACTTTCCGTCCTAATGACAACTGTTTTTGAAATGTGGTGTTTTTCTTGAAACAAGGATTGCTGATAAAGCATCAGTACAGAGGAGACACCTTTCTCCCATATTAATTCTTACAGGAGAGAATTTTCCTTCCTAGGGGTAGATTTCCTCTCACTTCCTGTTGTCTTCTTGCGTTTGCAAGTAGGAGTCGTTTGTAAGTTGGATGTTTGAAAGTAGGGACCTGCCGTAGATACTCTGCAGAAATAGGCCCCTTAGTTGTTGGTATTGGCACAACACTGTAAGCACTCACAGTTACTCTTGGTTGGTGCTGGAACGCCCTGCTGTCAACTATTATATCAGGAATTGTAATTACATATAATTGTTGAACAGTGGTAGTAAAAATTGGGCCTTTGATGGTGGTGCTGGTGCCACAACACTGTAAGCCCTGACAGTTACTCTTGGTGGGTGCAGCAATGGGCCCTGCTGTGAATTATTAGATCAAGAATTGTAATTGCATGCCCCTGTTGAACAGGGGCTGAAAAATTGGGCCTTTGGTGGTGGTGGTGGTGTTGACACAACACTGTAAGCCCTCAGAGTTACTCTTGGTGGGTGCAGGAATGGGCCCTGCTGTGAATTATTAGATCAAGAATTGTAATTACATGCCCCTGTTGAACAGGGGCTGAAAAATTGGGCCTTAGGCACTGGTGGCACAACACTACAACCCCTCACAGATACTGTACTTGGAGCACAGCAATGAGCCCTGTTGCAAAGTATTGCTTCAAAAATTGTAATGACACGCCCCTGTTAAACAGGGGCTGAAAAATTGGGCCTTAGGCACTGGTGCCACAACACTCCAACCCCTCACAGATACTGTACTTGGAGCACAGCAATGAGCCCTATGGCAAATTATTGCTAAAAAAATTGTAATTACACGCCCCTGTAAAACAGGGGCTGAAAAATTGGGCCTTAGCCACTGGTGGCGGCACCCATAAACAAAAATGATCTTCCAAGCTATCATCATCAATCGTATCATTGAGGACTCGGAGGAGGATAGCCAGTCAACATAACAGCACAGACACTCAGCATCAGCATCAGTCTTGAAGGGATGTGACATGTTAAAATCAATTAGTCTGTTATATCAGCATCAGGTGTGTGGTAGCTGGTGGTGATCCAAGACTGGTTCATCTTGATGAAAGTCAGTCGATCAACCGAGTCGGTGGACAGGCGCACCCTGTGATCCGTGACAAATCCTCCAGCAGCACTGAATGTGCGTTCCGAAAGAACGCTGGATGCAGGACAGGCCAGTAGCTCAATTGCATACTGTGCAAGCTCTGGCCAGTGATCCATCCTCAAGACCCAGTAAGCCAGAGGATTTTCGGTGGGGAAGGTGTCCAAGTCTGACCTTGCCCCTAGATATTCCTGCACCATGTTTATCAGACGCTGGCGATGGTTGCTGGAACCGATCATACTTTGGGGCTGCGGACTAAAGAATTGTCTGAACGCATCGGTCAGACGGCCACCTTCCCCACCGCTCCTTCTTTGACTGGCCGAAGCCTCAGCAACTCGTTGTCCAGGACCAGGAGTTTGTAACCTCCCAGTCTCTGGGAACGCGTTGCACAGACCTTTCTGCAAGGCCTCCCGGAGTTGTCTCATCCTCTGCTCCCTCTGCGACGGTAAGATAAGGTCCGCAACCTTACCCTTGTACCGTGGATCAAGGAGAGTGGCCAGCCAGTAATGGTCCCTCTCCTTGATCCGAAGAATACGAGGATCCTTCCGCAGACTTTGCAGGATCAGGGAGGCCATGCAGCGTAGGTTTGCTGAGGCATTCGCTCCGGAGTCCTCTGGGTCACTAAGGACGACATGATCCGCAGTCACCTCCTCCCAGCCACGTACAAGTCCACTGGTTTCTTGGGACTGTAAATCATCCCTAAAAGACTGCTGCTGATGATGCTGAGTGCCAGCCTCCACCTCCATGCTGACACAATCCTCCTCCTCCTCCTCCTCCTCCTCCTCTTCCTCTTCCTGTGCGATGGGTGGGACAGAAGGAACACTGTCTGGGTAAAGGGGGCCTTGAGAGGCAAGGAAGTCCTCCTCTTCCTGCCTCTGTTCTGCCTCAAGTGCCCTGTCCATTATTCCACGCAGCGTGTGCTCCAACAGGTGGACAAGAGGTACAGTGTCACTGATGCATGCACTGTCACTGCTCACCATCCTCGTGGCCTCCTCAAATGGTGCCAGGACAGTGCATGCATCCCTGATCATGCCCCACTGGCGTGGAGAAAAAAAACCAAGCTCCCCTGACCCTGTCCTGGTGCCGTAGTCGCACAGGTACTCATTGATGGCCCTCTGCTGCGTGTGCAGCCGCTGCAGCATGGCCAACGTTGAGTTCCACCTGGTGGGCATGTCACATATAAGGCGGTTCTTGGGCAGGTTCAACTCCTTTTGCAGCTCAGCCAGGCGAGCACTGGCATTATAAGATCTGCGGAAATGCACACAGACTTTCCTGGCCTGCCTCAGGACATCCTGTAAGCCCGGGTACCTGCCCAAGAACCGCTGCACCACCAGGTTAAGGACGTGAGCCACACAGGGCACATGGGTCAGTTGTCCCTGTCGGAGGGCGGAGAGGAGGTTGGTGCCATTGTCGCAAACCACCATTCCTGGCTTAAGCTGGCGTGGCGTCAACCACCTCTCGGCCTGGCCCTGCAGAGCAGACAGGACCTCTGCCCCAGTGTGGCTTCTGTCCCCCAAACACACCAGCGCAAGCACGGCATGGCATCTTTTTGCCTGCGTACTTGCGTAGCCCCGTGAACGGCTACGGAGCACCGCTGGTTCATAGGACAAACCACAGGAAGAGGCCATGGAGGAAGAAGAAGAGGAGGGGGTGGAGGAGAGAGGTGTGTCACAACCAGTAGTAGCATTTTGGAGGCGTGGCGGTGGGACAACCTCCAACACTACTGCACCTTGTCCTGCATCCTTCCCAGCTGCCAAAAGAGTGACCCAATGGGCCGTGAAAGAAAGGTAACGTCCCTGTCCATGCCTGCTGGACCATGAGTCAGCGGTAATATGCACCTTACCGCTGACCGCCCTGTCCAGCGAGGCCAAGACATTGCCTTCCACATGCCGGTAGAGAGCCGGAATAGCCTTCCGTGAGAAAAAGTGGCGTTTGGGAACCTGCCACTGAGGAACCGCACATTGCACAAACTCACGGAAGGGGGCCGAGTCTACCAACTGAAAAGGCAGCAGTTGAAGCGCTAGCAATTTAGCCAAGCTAGCATTCAACCGCTGGGCATGTGGATGGCTGGGAGTGAACTTCTTTCGACGGTCCAGCAGCTGGGGCAGGGAAATTTGCCTGCTAGAATCGGACGTCGGTGTACTGCTAGCAGAGTGGCCGCAAGTACTTGGCTGTGACACACCTAATTCTACACCTTCATTCCTCTCAGTGCATGTTTCAGAGAGGACTGAAGTTATAGTGGGGTTGGAAATCCCAGCTGATGCGGTGCAAGGAGAGGTCCGCTTTGTTCTTTGGTGTGGGTCTTTGAGGTAGGCTTGCCAACGAGCTGCATGGCAGGTCAACATATGTCTGGTCAGGCATGTGGTACCCAAGCGGCTGATGTTTTGGCCACGCGATATACGCTTGAGACATATGTTGCAAACAGCAGCTGTGCGATCTGATGCACTAGCCTCAAAAAAGGCCCACACCAAGGAACTTTTTGAATGACGGGCAGAGGCAGCGCCCTGCACAGGCGGAGCTCTGCGGTGTGATTCCGTCGGTGTACTGCCCTTACGCTGGCCACCAAAGGGCATCCTGTCTCGTTGGAGATGTGCCTCCTCCTCATCCTCCTCCTCCTCTCTCCTATTAGGCACCCACGTGGAGTCAGTGACCTCATCATCCCCTCCCTCCTCATCACTGGAGCCAATCTGGCAGTATGCTGCAGCTGCTGGAACATGACTGCCAGATTGGTGTCCTTCTTGAGCATCCCCTCTGTCTGCTCTCACCCTACTGCCTTCCTGTAGCTGGGTTTCATCATCAGACCCTTCGAAACGCTGGGCATCCTCCTGGAGCATGTACCCAACACTGTGCTCAAACAGTTCGGGGGACTCCTCAGGAGGAGGACATGGTGGGTCTAGGGAAGGAGTGACTGATGATGAGTCTGACATTGATACCAGGGAAGAGGACGCTTTGGCAGCTGCTTTGCCAGTACCCTGAGCCTGGGTGAGAGAGGATGAGGAGGAGGAGGAGGGCTTGGTCATCCACTCTACCAAGTCTTCGGCATGATGTGGCTCAACATGTCCAGCTGCGGAAAAGAAGGACAAGCGTGTCCCATGGCCATGTGCTGATGACAATGCACCGCGTCCACGACCAGCACTGTTGCCCCCAGACACAGAGCCTGCTTGCCCTCTTTTATTGCCTCCTGACTGTCTGCCTCTCCTTGTTTGCCTTCCAGACATTCTAATAGATGGCCTGCAGGGAGATGGAAAAAAAGCAATAAGGGCTACCTTCAGGTGTCCTTCTCTGTCCCTTGAAACAAGGACTTGCACAGTGAAAGAAACTGACACTCTCCCTACCTACAGTTTTCTGTCCCTAGAAAAAATGTTTTTTTTAAGCACAATATAGCACAAGGAGAATTCACTCACTGTCCTTCCAGGTCCCTAGAAACAAGGACTTGCACAGTGAAAGAAACTGACACTCTCCCTACCTACAGTTTTCTGTCCCTAGAAAAAATGTTTTTTTTAAGCACAATATAGCACAAGGAGAATTCACTCACTGTCCTTCCAGGTCCCTGGAAACAAGGACTTGCACAGTGAAAGAAACTGACACTCTCCCTACCTACAGTTTTCTGTCCCTAGAAAAAATGTTTTTTTTAAGCACAATATAGCACAAGGAGAATTCACTCACTGTCCTTCCAGGTCCCTAGAAACAAGGACTTACACAGTGAAAGAAACTGACACTCTCCCTACCTACAGTTTTCTGTCCCTAGAAAAAATGTTTTTTTTAAGCACAATATAGCACAAGGAGAATTCACTCACTGTCCTTCCAGGTCCCTAGAAACAAGGACTTGCACAGTGAAAGAAACTGACACTCTCCCTACCTACAGTTTTCTGTCCCTAGAAAAAATGTTTTTTTTAAGCACAATATAGCACAAGGAGAATTCACTCACTGTCCTTCCAGGTCCCTAGAAACAAGGACTTGCACAGTGAAAGAAACTGACACTCTCCCTACCTACAGTTTTCTGTCCCTAGAAAAAATGTTTTTTTTAAGCACAATATAGCACAAGGAGAATTCACTCACTGTCCTTCCAGGTCCCTAGAAACAAGGACTTGCACAGTGAAAGAAACTGACACTCTCCCAACCTACAGTTTTCTGTCCCTAGAAAAAATGTTTTTTTTAAGCACAATATAGCACAAGGAGAATTCACTCACTGTCCTTCCAGGTCCCTAGAAACAAGGACTTGCACAGTGAAAGAAACTGACACTCTCCCTACCTACAGTTTTCTGTCCCTAGAAAAAATGTTTTTTTTAAGCACACTATAGCACAAGGAGAATTCACTCACTGTCCTTCCCAGTCCCTAGAAACAAGGACTTGCACAGTGAAAGAAACTGACACTCTCCCTACCTACAGTTTTCTGTCCCTAGAAAAAATGTTTTTTTTAAGCACACTATAGCACAAGGAGAATTCACTCACTGTCCTTCCCAGTCCCTAGAAACAAGGACTTGCACAGTGAAAGAAACTGACACTCTCCCTACCTACAGTTTTCTGTCCCTAGAAAAAATGTTTTTTTTAAGCACAATATAGCACAAGGAGAATTCACTCACTGTCCTTCCAGGTCCCTGGAAACAAGGACTTGCACAGTGAAAGAAACTGACACTCTCCCTACCTACAGTTTTCTGTCCCTAGAAAAAATGTTTTTTTTAAGCACACTATAGCACAAGGAGAATTCACTCACTGTCCTTCCAGGTCCCTGGAAACAAGGACTTGCACAGTGAAAGAAACTGACACTCTCCCTACCTACAGTTTTCTGTCCCTAGAAAAAATGTTTTTTTTAAGCACAATATAGCACAAGGAGAATTCACTCACTGTCCTTCCAGGTCCCTAGAAACAAGGACTTGCACAGTGAAAGAAACTGACACTCTCCCTACCTACAGTTTTCTGTCCCTAGAAAAAATGTTTTTTTTAAGCACAATATAGCACAAGGAGAATTCACTCACTGTCCTTCCAGGTCCCTGGAAACAAGGACTTGCACAGTGAAAGAAACTGACACTCTCCCTACCTACAGTTTTCTGTCCCTAGAAAAAATGTTTTTTTTAAGCACAATATAGCACAAGGAGAATTCACTCACTGTCCTTCCAGGTCCCTAGAAACAAGGACTTACACAGTGAAAGAAACTGACACTCTCCCTACCTACAGTTTTCTGTCCCTAGAAAAAATGTTTTTTTTAACCACTTAACGACCGCCCACCGCCGATTTACGTCGGCAGAATGGCACGGACAGGCAGAATCACGTAGATCTACGTGATCGCCTTTGTGCAGTTGGGGGGTCCATCCGGACCCCCCTTCACTGCAGTGAGCGGCCGTTAAGTGTTCGGGAGCGATCAGGCATGAGGGGGGGGGGGCGCTCGATTCCGCCCCCCCCCTCGCGATCGCTCCCGGCCAATGAAAATGCTTCCTCCGCCATGTGATGTAAACAAGGCTGGAGGAAGTGATGTCATCTCCCTCGCCGCGGTCTTTCCGTTCCCGGCGCCGAGCAGAGAGGAAGCAGGTTAGTGCACTAACAGTCCACTGACACGTAGGTACACATAGGCACACAAATCACCCCCCAGTCACCCCCAGATCACCCCCCAGGTCACCCCAAAGCCCCCAATCACAGTGTCACTGATTGCAGTGATCATTTATTTTACTGATCACTGCATTTAGTGTCATCTGTGATTGTAAAAAGTTGCAGGGCAGTTAGGATTAGGCCCCTTTAGGTCCAGGGTAGCCCCCTAACCCCCCCCTAATAAAGGTTTAACCCCTTGATCACCCCCCAGGTAACCCTTTCACCCCCTAACTTCAGCGTCACTAAGCGATTGTTTTTCCGATCGCTGTATTCGTGTCGCTGGTGTTTTAGATAGGCAGTTATTTTTTTTTAGGTTCGCCGCAGGTTTTTATTAGTGTCAGGTACCCCCATATATTATTTTAACCCCCTGATTGCCCCTAGAGTTAACCCTTTCACCAGTGATCGCCGTATAAGCGTCACTGGTGTCACTGGTTAGCCAGTAAGTTATTTAGTTATTTAGGTTACCCGTCAGGTTTTTATATAGTGTGTGACAGCAGGAAGGTAAAGTCACCTGGTTGCATCCAGGGGGGTAGATATATTTCGCCCAGATTCAGGCTTTACGCCGATTTGTACAACTAGGTGGAGAGTTGTATAAGGCTAGTGTGCTCATGGATGACTCATACCTCTAGGGAGAGGGCTGGGCGTCGTGCAGACAGGGAGTTGATGAGACCAGCTGAACCTTGTCAGCTCATTTAGGCCTCTATAAGAAAGCCCAGCTTCATTAGATGTTAGCTCATGCCTGGAACCAGACCTGTGTGGACTGTCTAGGGAGAGTGAACCCCTGTGCGGTGAGAGAAAGCCTGTGTGGCTATATTTTGCTTGGACATTTAAAACCAGGGACTTAGGGACTAGGACAGCACTAGGCTGATCCCAGTTGTTAGTTAGGAAACCTGTATGTTTAGTCAGAGGTCAAGTTGACCAGGATTTATTTTGTTTATGTTTTTTTTGCCTTGCTGTGTTTTTGTCACTGTAAATAGAAAATAAACCGCACCTTTTTGATTTTGAAAACCACAACCTCCGTCTGCTGGGCCTGTTTTTGGGTGGGGAGCCCATCCCGGGGGTCACACATACCCGCTGCCGAGCTAACCCCCTCACAGTTGGTGGAGAACCAGTGGCAGTTTTTTTTAAGCCAGCATGGAGGAGATACTGAAACAGCTGGCTCTAGCAAATGCCAATCAACAGCAGACAAATGCAGGTTTGCAAAGGAGCCTTGCAGCCCAGCAGCAAGCTCATCAACAGAGCCTTGCAACTTTACAACAGAGTCTGGAGGCTCAGCAACAAGCCCAACAGCAATCTGAGGCCCGCTTCATAGACCTGTTGCAGAAGCAAGAGCAGAGACTACAACAACAGATGGAAGCAGTAATGCAGCAACGTCCGCAGACCAGTGAGGAAAGCCGTCCCACTAATACCGCGTCCTTTGGGGTGAGTCGTTTATTGACAAAAATGACTGGAGAGGATGATCCAGAGGTATTTTTGACCACATTTGAAAGGACCGCTGAAAGAGAAAAGTGGCCTGAGGAGCAGTGGGCTGGACTAGTGGCTCCTCTGTTAACTGGTGAATCGCAGAAAGCTTACTATGACCTAGAGCCTAACCAAGCAAAAGACTATGTGATGCTAAAAGCTGAAATATTGGCAAGGCTGGGTGTCACCCTGGCTGTCCGGGCTCAGCGTGTGCATAACTGGACTTTCCAGCTTGGAAAACCCCCCAGGTCTCAAATGTATGATCTCATTCACCTGAGCAGAAAGTGGCTACAGCCAGAGACTTTGTCCGCACCAAAGATTGTGGAACGTGTTGTAATGGATCGGTTTTTGAGAGCTCTTCCTACTGCCATCCAAAAGTGGGTAAGCCATGGAGACCCAGAGACGGCCGATGGTCTTGTGGATCGTGTGGAGAAATACTTGGCTACAGAGAACCTGACGGCCTCTTCCAGAGACACTCGGACTTTCCACCCTAAGACCAGACCATCCCCAGGGGCGGATAAGAGGATTCCAAGGGGTGAGGGTGGAGAGAGTGAGAGGGTGGGAGCTCTACCCCAAGTTTGGCGAGAACAGCCTGGGAAATCAGCGGCTCAAGAGGCCGCAAGAAGGATCGTTTGCTACCGCTGCCGGCAAGCGGGACATATTGCAGCAAATTGCCCGGTTGTGGAGGAACCCATGCAGTGTGACTTTCTGACGGGCAGACGTCAGTCGCTGTGTGCGACAGTCGCATGCACTGCCATTCGGGGAACTGAGAAACATTTATGCAAAATGTGTATTAATGGTAGAAATGTTGTGGTATTGCTGGATTCAGGTAGCCTTGTGACCCTGATAAAGGCTGAGTTAGTTAAAACAGAGGTCTCTGGGAATAGCAAGGTAGCCGTTATTTGTGTGCATGGGGACACCCGAGAGTATCCAGTGACTACAGTGTGTTTCGAGACCCCCAAAGGTACCCTCTCTCATCCAGTGGGCTTAGTATCTCAGTTACCGCATGACGCCATTGTGGGAAGGGATTTTCCGAAGTTCTGGGAACTGTGGGATGATCCTGAGCCCCCCACTGGTGCCCCTATGTACCAGGAATGTGATAGCCAGAACTCCCCTGAGAGTGGTGAGGACTCTCCGGAATTTCCCTTGTCAGTATTGGCAGGGGAGACTCAAGAAACTGGAGAGGAGCCCACCTCCTCAGACGAAAACCTACCGTCTGTGGAGTTTTCTGATCTTGAGGTTCACAGGGAAAACTTTGCCACAGAACAGTTGAAAGACCCCGCCCTAATAAAGGCACGGGAAAACGTAGTGAAAATAGATGGCGAGTTAGTGAACCCAGATAATACCGGCACTTACCCATACTTCAGCGTAGAGAAGGACCTACTGTATCGGGTGGCAAAAAGGGCAGAAGAAACCGTTGAGCAGCTTGTGGTGCCCAAACCTTACAGGAAGTTGGTGTTGGAGTTGGCCCATGGGCACATTCTTGGAGGTCATCTGGGGACAGAGAAAACCCGAGAGAGGGTATTACAGAGATTCTATTGGCCTGGGGTGATGAAGGACATAGAAAATTATTGTTCCTCCTGCCCTGTGTGTCAGAGGTCGGCCCCGATGCCACATTTCCGTAGCCCGCTGGTCCCTCTACCCATCATTGAGGTCCCGTTTGAGAGAATCGCAATGGATTTGGTAGGTCCTATAATCAAGTCCGCTAGGGGGCACCAGTACATATTGGTTATAATGGACTATGCCACCCGTTATCCAGAAGCGATCCCTCTCAGAAATACCTCGGCCAAAACCATAGCCAAAGAGCTATCTCTTGTTTTTAGCCGGGTGGGTATTTGTAAAGAACTGCTTACGGACCAAGGTACACCCTTTATGTCCCGGGTTATGAAAGAGCTGTGTAATATGTTCAAAGTGACGCAATTGCGTACATCTGTGTATCACCCCCAAACCGATGGGCTGGTTGAAAGATTCAACAAAACCCTAAAACAAATGTTGAAGAAAGTGGTGGATAGAGATGGAAGGGATTGGGACTGTCTACTTCCTTATTTGATGTTTGCTATTAGGGAGGTGCCCCAATCCTCTACGGGATTCTCCCCCTTTGAGTTACTGTATGGGAGACACCCAAGAGGGCTGTTGGATATTGCCAAGGAAACTTGGGAAAGTGAGAGTTCTCCCCACAGGAGTGTGATTGAGCATGTCGCCCTGATGCAAGATCGAATTGCACAGGTAATGCCCATCGTGAAGGAACATTTGGCCCAAGCGCAGTTGGCACAGCAGAGAGTGTACAACCGTGGAGCCAAGACCCGTACCTTTTCCCCGGGGGATAGGATATTGGTACTTGTCCCTACGGTTGAAAGTAAATTCCTTGCCAAATGGCAAGGCCCCTACGAGATAATGGAAAAAGTGAGCGAAGTGAATTACAAGGTCAGACAACCAGGAAGGCGAAAGCCCGAACAGATCTATCACGTTAATCTGTTGAAAGCCTGGAGGGATAGAGAGTCCCTAGTCGCAGACACTTGGTCACCAGCTCAAACTGGTTGCGTGATTCCTGAGGTTGGAATCGCAGCCACCTTGTCACAACCCCAACAACAGGAGGTTAAGGAGTTTGTGCTTCGCAACAAGGAGGTATTCTCTGAGCTGCCGGGACAAACATCTGGGGTAGAGCATGACATTATTACCCCGCCCGGTGAAAGGGTGAAGTTAAAACCCTATCGGATCCCAGAGGCCCGACGGGAGGCAATACGGGAGGAAGTACAGAAAATGCTGAACTTAGGGGTGATAGAGGAGTCCCAAAGTGATTGGTCTAGTCCCATCGTGTTGGTGCCTAAACCGGATGGGAGCTGGCGATTTTGTAACGATTTTCGTCAGTTGAACAAAGTTACAAAATTTGACACCTACCCCATGCCACGTATAGATGAGTTGATCGACCGGCTGGGAACAGCCCGATACATGACGACTCTTGACCTCACAAAAGGGTATTGGCAAATCCCCCTGGCCAAGTCGGCCAAAGAGAAAACCGCATTTGTAACCCCAGACGGGGCGTTCCAATATAAAAGAATGCCGTTCGGGTTACAGAATGCGCCGGCCACATTCCAGCGGAAAATGGACCAGATGCTGAGGCCCCATCGGAAGTATGCTGCGGCTTACCTGGATGACATAATTGTCCATAGCACAGATTGGGCCTCACATCTGCCAAAAGTGCAAGCAGTCCTGGACTCTGTTCGGGAAGCAGGGTTTACGGCTAACCCCAAGAAGTGTACCATTGGGCAGGAGGAGGCCAAATATCTTGGGTACACCATTGGGAGGGGAGTAATAAAACCCCAACTCAACAAAGTCGAGGCCATCCAGAGTTGGCCACGTCCCAACAGCAAGAAGCAGGTACGAGCCTTTCTGGGAATCGCTGGGTATTATCGGCGATTCATTCCCCACTTTGCTTCTAAGGCTGTGCCCCTAACCAACCTGACGAAGGGGAAAGGGTCGGTCACGATTAAATGGACCCCCGAGGCTGAGGCAGCATTCCAATTCTTGAAACAAGCCTTATGTAGCCAGCCAGTGTTGTACTCACCCGACTTCTCTAGAGACTTTGTCGTACAAAGTGATGCGTCAGATGTGGGGTTAGGAGCAGTATTGTCCCAGGTCTGGAACGGGGAAGAGCACCCAGTCATTTACCTCAGCAGGAAGTTGAAGTCCCATGAGGTAAATTACGCCACCGTTGAAAAGGAGTGTTTAGCGGTGAAGTGGGCTCTAGATTCCCTTCGGTACTACCTGCTAGGTAGGCACTTTGACATGGTTACGGATCACGCTCCGTTAAAGTGGATGGCTCAAAACAAGGAAACAAATAGAAGAGTGAATAGGTGGTTCCTGGCCCTCCAGGAATTCAACTTCACAGTAAAGCATCGCCCTGGCGTTCAAATGGGGAATGTGGATGCTTTGTCTCGAGTACATGAATGCCTGATTGCTGGTGTTCCAACCCCGAGGTTAAAACAAGAGGGGGGGGGTATGTGACAGCAGGAAGGTAAAGTCACCTGGTTGCATCCAGGGGGGTAGATATATTTCGCCCAGATTCAGGCTTTACGCCGATTTGTACAACTAGGTGGAGAGTTGTATAAGGCTAGTGTGCTCATGGATGACTCATACCTCTAGGGAGAGGGCTGGGCGTCGTGCAGACAGGGAGTTGATGAGACCAGCTGAACCTTGTCAGCTCATTTAGGCCTCTATAAGAAAGCCCAGCTTCATTAGATGTTAGCTCATGCCTGGAACCAGACCTGTGTGGACTGTCTAGGGAGAGTGAACCCCTGTGCGGTGAGAGAAAGCCTGTGTGGCTATATTTTGCTTGGACATTTAAAACCAGGGACTTAGGGACTAGGACAGCACTAGGCTGATCCCAGTTGTTAGTTAGGAAACCTGTATGTTTAGTCAGAGGTCAAGTTGACCAGGATTTATTTTGTTTATGTTTTTTTTGCCTTGCTGTGTTTTTGTCACTGTAAATAGAAAATAAACCGCACCTTTTTGATTTTGAAAACCACAACCTCCGTCTGCTGGGCCTGTTTTTGGGTGGGGAGCCCATCCCGGGGGTCACACATACCCGCTGCCGAGCTAACCCCCTCACAAGTGTCAGGTACCCCCATATTTAACCTAATAAAGATTTTAACCCCCTGATTGCCCCTAGTTAACCCTTTCACCAGTGATCACCATATAAAGGTTACGGGTGACGCTGGTTGATTAGTTTGCTTTTTATAGCATCAGGGCACCCGCCGTATATAACCCAATAAAGGTTTAACCCCCCTGATCGCCCGGCGGGTGAGATCAATTAGGTTTTAGCGCCAGAGAGGGTCTGCGTCGCCCCAGGCAGTGTTAGGTTAGTGACAGTAACGCTAACACCCACGCGCAAAGCATACACCCCCCTTAGTGGTATAGTATCTGATCAGATCTGATCAGATCTATACTAGCATCCCCAGCGGTTTAGGGTTCCCAAAAACGCAGTGTTAGCGGGATCAGCCCAGATACCTGCTAGCGCCTGCGTTTAGCCCCTCCGCCCAGCCCAGCCCAGCCCAGCCCACCCAAGTGCAGTATCGATCGATCACTGTCACTTACCAAACACAACACACATAACTGCAGCGTTCGCAGTGCTTGGTTTTTGGGGCCCTGTACGCGGCTAGGCTCCCAAAAAGTCCCACACATGTGGTATCCCCGTACTCAGGAAAAGCAGCAGAATGTATTTTGGGGTGCAATTCCACATATAACCATGGCATGTGTGAGCAATATATCATTTAGTGACAACTTTTTGTACATTTTTTTTTCTTTTTGTCATTATTCAATCATTTGGGACAAAAAAAAAAAATATTCAATGGGGTCAACATGCCTCTCAGCAAATAGCTTGGGGTGTCTACTTTCCAAAATGGGGTCATTCGGGGGGGTTTTGTGCCATCTTGGCATTTTATGGCCTTCAAAACTGTGATAGGTAGTGAGGAGTGAAATCAAAAATTTATGCCCTTAGAAACCTTGAAGGCGGTACTTGGTTTTTGGGGTCCCGTACGCGGCTAGGCTCCCAATAAGTCCCACACATGTGGTATCCCCGTACTCAGGAGAGGCAGCAGAATGTATTTTGGGGTGTAATTTCACATATGCCCATGGCATGTGTGAGCAATATATCATTTAGTGACAACTTTGTGCAAAAAAAAAAAAGTTTGTCATATTCCCGCAACTTGTGGCAAAATATAAAATATTCCATGGACTGAACATGCCTCTCAGTAAATAGCTTGGGGTGTCTACTTTCCAAAATGGGGTCATTTGGGGGGGTTTTGTGCTATTTTGGCATTTTATGGCCTTCGAAACTGTGATAGGTAGTGAGGAGTGAAATCAAAAATTTGCGCCCTTAGAAATCCTGAAGGCGGTGCTTGGTTTCCGGGGTCCCGTACGTGGCTAGGCTCCTAAAAAGTCCCACACATGTGGTATCCCCGTACTCAGGAGAAGCAGCAGAATGTATTTTGGGGTGCAATTCCACATATAACCATGGCATGTGTGAGCAATATATCATTTAGTGACAACTTTTTGTAATTTTTTATTTTTTTTTGTCATTATTCAATCACTTGGGACAAAAAAAAAAAATATTCAATGGGCTCAACATGCCTCTCAGCAATTTCCCTGGGGTGTCTACTTTCCAAAATGGGGTCATTTGGGGGGGTTTTGTACTGCCCTGCCATTTTAGCACCTCAAGAAATGAGATAGGCAGTCATAAATTTAAAGCTGTGTAAATTTCAGAAAATGTACCCTAGTTTGTAAACGCTATAACTTTTGCGCAAACCAATAAATATACGCTTATTGACATTTTTTTTACTAAAGACATGTGGCTGAATACATTTTGGCCTAAATGTATGACTAAAATTGAGTTTATTCGATTTTTCTTATAACAAAAAGTAGAAAATATCTTTTTTTTTCAAAATTTTCGTTCTTTTTCCATTTATATCGCAAAAAATAAAAATCGCAGAGGCAATCAAATACCATTAAAAGAAAGCTATATTTGTGGGAAGAAAAGGACGCAAATTTCATTTGGGTACAACATTGCATGTCCGCACAATTTACAGTTAAAGCAGCGCAGTGCCGAATCCCAAAAACAGGCTTGGTCCTAATGGCCCGAAATGGTCCGGGGCTTAAGTGGTTAAGCACAATATAGCACAAGGAGAATTCACTCACTGTCCTTCCAGGTCCCTAGAAACAAGGACTTGCACAGTGAAAGAAACTGACACTCTCCCTACCTACAGTTTTCTGTCCCTAGAAAAAATGTTTTTTTTAAGCACAATATAGCACAAGGAGAATTCACTCACTGTCCTTCCAGGTCCCTAGAAACAAGGACTTGCACAGTGAAAGAAACTGACACTCTCCCTACCTACAGTTTTCTGTCCCTAGAAAAAATGTTTTTTTAAGCACAATATAGCACAAGGAGAATTCACTCACTGTCCTTCCAGGTCCCTAGAAACAAGGACTTGCACAGTGAAAGAAACTGACACTCTCCCTACCTACAGTTTTCTGTCCCTAGAAAAAATGTTTTTTTTAAGCACACTATAGCACAAGGAGAATTCACTCACTGTCCTTCCCAGTCCCTAGAAACAAGGACTTGCACAGTGAAAGAAACTGACACTCTCCCTACCTACAGTTTTCTGTCCCTAGAAAAAATGTTTTTTTTAAGCACACTATAGCACAAGGAGAATTCACTCACTGTCCTTCCCAGTCCCTAGAAACAAGGACTTGCACAGTGAAAGAAACTGACACTCTCCCTACCTACAGTTTTCTGTCCCTAGAAAAAATGTTTTTTTTAAGCACAATATAGCACAAGGAGATTTCACTCACTGTCCTTCCAGGTCCCTGGAAACAAGGACTTGCACAGTGAAAGAAACTGACACTCTCCCTACCTACAGTTTTCTGTCCCTAGAAAAAATGTTTTTTTTAAGCACAATATAGCACAAGGAGAATTCACTCACTGTCCTTCCCAGTCCCTAGAAACAAGGACTTGCACAGTGAAAGAAACTGACACTCTCCCTACCTACAGTTTTCTGTCCCTAGAAAAAATGTTTTTTTTAAGCACAATATAGCACAAGGAGAATTCACTCACTGTCCTTCCAGGTCCCTAGAAACAAGGACTTGCACAGTGAAAGAAACTGACACTCTCCCTACCTACAGTTTTCTGTCCCTAGAAAAAATGTTTTTTTTAAGCACAATATAGCACAAGGAGAATTCACTCACTGTCCTTCCAGGTCCCTAGAAACAAGGACTTGCACAGTGAAAGAAACTGACACTCTCCCTACCTACAGTTTTCTGTCCCTAGAAAAAATGTTTTTTTTAAGCACAATATAGCACAAGGAGAATTCACTCACTGTCCTTCCAGGTCCCTAGAAACAAGGACTTGCACAGTGAAAGAAACTGACACTCTCCCTACCTACAGTTTTCTGTCCCTAGAAAAAATGTTTTTTTTAAGCACAATATAGCACAAGGAGAATTCACTCACTGTCCTTCCAGGTCCCTAGAAACAAGGACTTGCACAGTGAAAGAAACTGACACTCTCCCTACCTACAGTTTTCTGTCCCTAGAAAAAATGTTTTTTTAAGCACACTATAGCACAAGGAGAATTCACTCACTGTCCTTCCCAGTCCCTAGAAACAAGGACTTGCACAGTGAAAGAAACTGACACTCTCCCTACCTACAGTTTTCTGTCCCTAGAAAAAATGTTTTTTTTAAGCACACTATAGCACAAGGAGAATTCACTCACTGTCCTTCCCAGTCCTTAGAAACAAGGACTTGCACAGTGAAAGAAACTGACACTCTCCCTACCTACAGTTTTCTGTCCCTAGAAAAAATGTTTTTTTTAAGCACAATATAGCACAAGGAGAATTCACTCACTGTCCTTCCAGGTCCCTGGAAACAAGGACTTGCACAGTGAAAGAAACTGACACTCTCCCTACCTACAGTTTTCTGTCCCTAGAAAAAATGTTTTTTTTAAGCACACTATAGCACAAGGAGAATTCACTCACTGTCCTTCCAGGTCCCTGGAAACAAGGACTTGCACAGTGAAAGAAACTGACACTCTCCCTACCTACAGTTTTCTGTCCCTAGAAAAAATGTTTTTTTTAAGCACAATATAGCACAAGGAGAATTCACTCACTGTCCTTCCAGGTCCCTAGAAACAAGGACTTGCACAGTGAAAGAAACTGACACTCTCCCTACCTACAGTTTTCTGTCCCTAGAAAAAATGTTTTTTTTAAGCACAATATAGCACAAGGAGAATTCACTCACTGTCCTTCCAGGTCCCTGGAAACAAGGACTTGCACAGTGAAAGAAACTGACACTCTCCCTACCTACAGTTTTCTGTCCCTAGAAAAAATGTTTTTTTTAAGCACACTATAGCACAAGCACAAAACACACTGACACTCTCCCTACCTATCCTTCTCTTTCCCTAAACTAAAGGAATCCAGGTTAAGCAAGAAAGAAATAAAAGTCACTGTCCCTGCCTATGCTGCTCTATCCCTGCTCCGGAACACACTACACTAGGCCGCCGTGCTGGCGGCCTTTTATAGTGTGGGGCGTGTACTAAACACCCTCAGCAATAATTGGCCACAGGCATCCTGCCTGTGGCCAATCATTGCTCTCCTCGCTGCCGGCGCTGTGATTGGCCAAGCATGCGGGGTCACAGTGCATGCTTGGCCAATCACAGCGCCTGGATGACACTGCGATGGCGTAGTGCATTGTGGGCCGTTCGCGTCACTCGAATTTGGCGCGAACGGCCCAAATCGTTCGATCTTCGTCGAACGATCGAACAGCCGATGTTCGAGTCGAACGTATGTTCGACTCGAACACGAAGCTCATCCCTACTCATGAGTAGGTTTTGGGCTCTCATCAAGCTAGCCGGCATCTCCCATAAATATTCCCAACATCTTCCCGACAATCCTACTGGAAGTCTATACATCAGCTCATCTTAGACATGATGACAGTGGATGTTTTGGTAGACGAACCCTGATGATTCTCTTCCACCTAACCCCATCATCTATCAAACATTACAAAGTGTAACCCCACTCCTACTTAACTCTGCAAGGGGACTAATCCCATTCACTTTCAAACAAGAGTGACATCCTTCATTTCGGGAGAAAATTGGTCTATAATATTATGGCTGCAGAGAGATGGGTCCATCTTTGCCAAGACCAGAATGTGTTGTACTATCTGAGTAACATTGTTCAATACATGTGTAGCACGCCGACCCTTTTTCTCCTGCTTACCTCCACCTGCAGAGTAGGGCACACCATGCCACATGCCCGTATCCTCCTGGTATAAGAGGTTGAGCGGTATTCATACATTTTTTGGGTCCTGCAGCGAGTTACCTCCCTCCATTGGTTCTCGTCCCTAGAGTATAAGGAAAAGTCTATTCTCTTTCCTAAAAGAAGGCCTATGTCCAGACTGTTTTAAACTCCAACAGACAAGTTTATTTTTCTTGCTTGGAACTTAGTGGGAAAAAGTTGAAGATAGAGATAGAGTTAGGTAGGGAGGTAGGTTCAGGCACGTGGCACCCATTTACCCTCGACGCCACTCAAGCCTGAGTGGGTATTGCTCTCTCGGATAGATCCCTCTCACAGTTCTAGCAGCCGGAGTGAAGCACGAACAGTTACTTTAGATTTGGTCCCCTTCAAGGACAAGTTCAGGAGATCCTCTGCCACAGAATCCTTTAGTTCCCGAATCTAGAACTCTCTAGCACCTGCAACTTTTAGAGACCATAAGTGCCAGTGTGGCACATCACAGGCGCTATTGTGCAACTCACGGAATCCTTCCCTCTGATAGGCAACCAGGCCTCTCCTGAGACAGTGACTTCCTTCACCGATCCTCCGGACAGGTCCTCCCCTGGTTTCCTCTCTTTCACGGGTACCCTGGGACTCCGATGGTTTGGTTGTAGATCCAGTTGATGGGACTGGGCCTACCTGGAACACTATAGCCTCGGGCTGAAGGTGCCCGAGACCTCTCAACCAATTCACGTACCCCTGGCCAGCAGGGCCAAAGGTCGCAACTTTCGCCACTAGGGGTCCCCCTTGGAATCCCCCCAGCCAATCTCCCTGCCTAATGGCATCTGCCCATTTTGTGCCCTCTCCTGGCATGCACAGCAGGTAGACCACGCCCACTGCACGGCTGCCGAGAGAGGACACCCAATCACGCTACAATGCCACCTGTGGTTCGACCCAAGACCTGGGCAACAGCGCCACCTGCAGGTCAAGGGGAACTATACACCCAGGCAACACCACAGCAGAGCAGAGTCCAATCTAAAGAATCAGAAAACCTGAGCCAAACTATTGCTCAGGCTGCCCTTAAATGTAAGGCACAGCGACCCCAATTTCGGAGATCTGCTACACATGCAAAGAACACCACAAGCTGTCAAGCCCCAGTGGCCTAATGGATAAGGCACTGGCCTCCTAAGCCAGGGATTGTGGGTTCAAGTCCCATCTGGGGTGTATTTCATTTTCATAAAGCCACATAAAACAAACTTATGCCTAAATTATTGCATTCAATGTCAATGGTAGAAAAAATATTCACATTCGTTTTCTACTTTCAATCGTGTCTTGCCATCTTCTCAATTTTGGTACGCTCCTGTTCATTTCGCAATAACAAACTTTGTCAGAACTATTTACTTAAAGCGGAGGTCCGCCAAAATCAGCTGCTGACTTTTAAAATAAGGACACTGACCTGTCCATGTCGCCTGCGATGTCGGCACCCGAGGCCGACCCGTCGCTCGATTTTTGGATGCTGCCGCCGCCATCTTCGGTAAAGGAATTAGGAAGTGAAGCCTTGCGGCTGCACGGCCTGGTTCCCTACTGCACATGCGCGACTCGTGCTGCTCAATCAAAATGGTCCCTGCTGTCTTCTGGGACCCGTGTGTCTCCCAGAAGACAGCTGGGGAGGAGTGGCGTAACCCCCGCGGGGGTCTATGCCCGGAAGCGGGTGCAAATACCTGTATTATGCAGGTATCTGCACCCCCCCTCCCCACTGAAAGGTGCCAAATGTGACACTGGAGGGGGGGAGGGTTCCGAAAAGCGGAGGTTCCATTTTTGTGTGGACCTCCGCTTTAACCACTTAAGGACCGAGCCTCTTTCTGAGATTTGTTGTTTACAAGTTAAAAACAAATTTTGTTTGCTAGAAAATTACTTAGAACCCCCAAACATTATACATTTTTTCTAACACCCTAGAGAATAAAATGGCGGTCATTGCAATACTTTATGTCACACCGACTTACAAGCGCACTTTTTTTGGAAAAAAGACACTTTTTTGAATTAAAAAATAAGACAACAGTAAAGTTAGCCCAATTTTTTTTATATTGTGAAAGATAATGTTACGCCGAGTAATTTTATACCCAACATGTCAAGCTTCAAAATTGCGCCCGCTCGTGGAATGGCGACAAACTTTTACCCTTAGAAATCTCCATAGGCAACGTTTAAACAATTCTACAGGTTGCATGTTTTGAGTGACAGAGGAGGTCTAGGGCTAGAATTATTGCTCTCGCTCTAACTATCGCGGCAATACCTCACATGTGTGGTTTGAACACCGTTTTCATATGTGGGCGCTGCTCACATATGCCCTCGCTTCTGCACGCGAGCTCGGCGGGACGGGGGTGCGGTTAAAAAAAATATATATATTATTTATTTTACTTTTTTATTTTTATTTTTTTACACTGTTCTTTAAAAAAAAAAAAAAATTGTGTCACTTTTATTCCTATTAAAAGGAATGTAAACATCCCCTGTAATAGAAAAAAGCATGAGCATTGTCATCTTAAATATGAGATCTGGGGTCAAAAAGACCTCAGATCTCATATTTACACTTAAATGCAATAAAAAAATAATTAAAAAAAATGGCCCTTTAGGAGCTATGGGCAGAAGTGAAGTTTTGACGTCGCTTCCGCCCAGCTATGGTATGGAGACGGGTGGGGGCCATCTTCCCCTCATTCATCTCCATACCCAGCACGAGAGAGGACCCGATCACCTCAGCCGCTACTGACGGCTCCGGTAGAGCGGCGGCAGGGGGGGGCCCCTCTCCCGCCACCGATAGCGGTGATCTTGCGGCGAATCCATCGCATAGGGTGTCCCGTTTTGCCCGGGACAGTCCCGCATTTTGCAGATCTGTCCCGAGCACCTTCATTCCAGGACAATACAGTGTCCCGGAGTGAAACTGACACAGTCACCCCCCAGGCCATCCTGATGCCCCCAAAAAAGGCCGACACATCACTGCTTTGCTACTGACAGTACTTGTCCTGGCCGGGAATGCCTGGAGGAGCACAATCCCCGCCCCCTGCTTGTGATTGGAGAAATCATAAATCCCGCCTCGTGTCCAATCACTGTGCTGTGATTCGTTACAGCACAAGCTGATTTTTGGGAAGAGGGGGTGTCCCTGAATGGTAGTTTAAAAATGTGGTCACCCTACCACCACAGAGACCACCATTATCGGAAACCGGACCGCAGGCTGAAGAAGAGGATATCTGGGATATGGTAGCTAGCTGCTTCCATAACAAAGATATCTCTCTTCAAACAGCCAGTGTATATCGGCGTGCGGCGGTCCGGAAGTGGTTATAAGAGAAGTGTGTTTTTTTTACAATTCATGCTTACCTAGGTGGATGCTGCATTTATCCTGTAGTGTCGCTACCCTGAGAACCTGAGTGATCGAACACCGCCGATCGCTCAGTTCTTACAGCTCCCCAAGCAGAGAGCTGCTGTTTGTCATCACCGGCTCTTTGCTCTGCTCCTCCACGCTCACTGGAGCACTGGGCTGTGGAGGGGGTGGGAGCGGCCGGCTCAGGCTCCCTGCGGCTCGCTGATAGGCTGAGAGGCTGAGCCGGGTGTCGGTCCAGGGATCTGGCAGATCCGACTCCATGCTTGTGATGACGCGGGGTCTGGACCGACTCTGTGACGTCAGCAGAGAGCGGACTTCAGCCTAGCGTTAAAGCGAGTTCAGATGCATTTACACGTGTTTAGGTGCGTCAAGTATTTTTTTTTTTTTAAATGCAGCTGCTCCTGAACACGCTGGAAGTGTTTTTGGAAGTGTTTTTTTTTTTTATGGCTATAAACGCCTGTAACCGCCTATGTGTTAACGGCAGTCTCCTCACGTATCACTAATTTACCAACATATATATTATTCTGGATGTCACACCACTTCCTCAACCTGTCCAAAACTGAGACCATAATATTTCCTCCCCCATGTGCCCCTTCCCCTGACTTCTCCATCAAGATCAATGGACAACTATCACCAGATCCCCCCATGCCAGGGTGCTTTGTGTTGTCCTGGACTCTGAACTCTCCTTTTGGCCCAACATCCAATCACTGTCCAAAGCTTGCCGCCTCAATCCCCGCAACATCTCCAAAATATGCCCCTTTCTAACCAATGACATCACAAAGCTCCTGATTCACTCCCTGGTCATCTCTCGCCTCGTCTACTACTACTACTACTACTACTACTACGTCTCCTTGGCTTACCTCTAAAGTCTATGCCCCTTCATTCCATCATGAATGCTGCTGCCAAACTCATCCACCTGACCAACCATTCCGTGTCTGCTATTCCTCTCTGCCAATCCCTCCATTGGCTTCCACTCAACCAACGAATTAAATTCAAGACTAACAACAATTTACAAAGCCATCCACAACTCTGCCCCCAACTACATCACTAAGCTAGTCTCAAAATACCAACCTAATCGTCCTCTTCTCCTCTTCGGTCCTCCCAAGACCTCCTACTCTCTAGCTCCCTCGTCACCTCCTCCCATATTCGCCTCCAGAACTTCCCCCAAGCTTCTCCCATCCTCTGGAACACCCTACCCCAATCTGTCCGATAATCTCAAACTCTATCCACTTTTAGGCAATCCCTGAAAACTTTTCTCTTGATAGAAGCCTATCCTGCCTTCACCTAACAACTGTACTTTTATTTTCTGAGCCCATCCCCCACAGTTATTACCTTTTGTATCACTTGACCCTCCCTTTTAGACTGTAAGCTCCAACGAACGGGGCCCTCTGATTCCTACTGTGTTGAATTGTTATTGTAGCTGTACTGTCTGCCCCAACTTTGTAAAGCGCTGCGCAAACTGTTGGCGGTATATAAATCCTGTATAGAGGTGCACCGATTGAACATTTTGGTGCCAAAACCGAAAATGCATGATGCACTTGGCCGAAAACCGAAAAACGTTATATATAATTGTATTGTATTCGACTTTTTAAATTATAATCATCATGAATATGAAATTATCATCGGCCAATTATTGGCACGTTTAGCGCAAGAAAAGAGTATCCCTTTAAGTTCCATGTATGTCTGCACACTGGTCCGTTGCGCTTTCATCACGGTGTTAAAAATCCTGCTTGCTACATTTTTGGCCAGTTAAAAAACAAAAAATGCACAAAAAACGCACCTTCCCATTGAAATGCATTGAAAACGCAGCAAGAACCCATCATTAACGCATCCCGTCTTACGTTTTTCGGTACCTCTAAAGGAAAAAAAAAAAAAAACGCACCATAAGCACAGTAAAATCGTGGTAAAATCGTCCCAAAATTGCGGTAAAATCGTGGCAAAGTCGCAGCAAATTTGCAGTTAAAACGCTGCAAAATTGTGCAAATTCGCTGCAAAACCGCATGCGGTTTCCGTGCCATTATCGGCACCTTTTTCTCATATCGGCCAAATGCAGATAACACCATTTTTGCCCGATATGTTTTGGCGGTCGAAATTTCAGTGCATCTCTAATAATAATGTAGCGACCTCACCCCTCTCGCCCCTTCTCATTCACAGCTTGTCTGTCTCGTCTAGGGGTTAACACTGGGGGGAGGGATGAGATACACCACGGCCCATGTCCTCCAAGGTGTAGAGGTGAAGGCCAGAACTATTGGGCTTTGTGTATGTGTCCCAGAGTCAAATCCTCTCCTCGGATTGACTCCCCTTTGCTCCCAGTAACCAGAGTTCCACACACTGAAAAAGTCCAACTCGTATTTATTCTTCTCAATAAATAGTCATACAGCACAGACAGGTTGAGACCCATATACCACTTCAGTATTTGTGGGGAGTAGGCCAAGGCACAATTCTTCTAGATAGAGCTAACCACTGTGGTGTCACCAGTGGTGAATGGTCATTGCCACAGACTATATTGAACAGAACATGAATTACCTTCGCTATCGTAGCCCCTATCAGGGGAAGGACATCCGTCCAAGACAGTTACCGTAGGCCTCTCTGTCACCAGCAATGCTGCGCTGGACTCTCCGGAGAAGTTCCGCTCACCGGCCTCCTCGTCTCAGACACGGGCACCCAAGGAGTTAGAGCCCCCTTGGATTCCTCCACCCTCGCGGAACTCAGTCGAAGGTACTGAGCTCCAGGCCTCCGTCATAGTACCTCACCCCAGGCTAAAGGTGCCTGAGATGGACTCCATCTCCTGCTCCGGCCAGGTCAAGGGCACCTGGGTCCGGAACACCGGAACGCCAGCACCCAAGCTGAAGGTGCCTGGGTGCGGCTGCGTCCTCTGACTCTGAACCCTGAGGTCAGGGCGTCCGCCCCTTTTATCTCCTCTCCCTTTGCATCACAGCAGGTTCCCCGCCCCGCTGTACCAGCGCCAGGAAAGGACAAAAAGGGATGCAGTCTTGCGGTGAGTGTTCAACTCCAGCCAGGGCGACAGCGCCACCTGCAGGCCGCAGGGAACCTCACACCACCAGAGTCCTCCAAGAACCATAAAAGGATCCCAGATTCCCTGACAATCAATGCATCTGGGTTACACTACCACCCAGATGCCTCCCCTAAATTCAAACACCCGCTACAATAATAATAATAATAATAATAATGTGTGCATGGACACATAGGCTAACATTGAGGGGCATGCACACTTCTAAAAGGGGTGCACATGAGGCCTTCAAGTGTTGCTAAACCCACCACAGTAAAATGAGTGTGTATATGCAGTAAAGCATGCTTAATCACGGTGGAACCTAAGGGGTTAATCCTCTCGATTGTTTCCAGCTCCAGCCACTGTCTCTGGTCCTCACTGGATAGATTGATAGCAGCAGGATCCATTGGCTCCCACTGCTGTCAATCAAATCCAGTGACTCGGGGGACGGAGGCCGAGTCCTGCTGTCTGTGTCACTGGATGCAGCAGGACACGGGAGTGTGCCCGCACAGGTGCCCCCATGGAAAGCGGCTCTCCATGGGGAGCACTCGAGAAGAGGAAGAGGAGGAGCCAGGAGCGCAGCGGGGGGGGGGGGGGGAACCCAAAAAAAGAGGATTGGGGCCACTCTGTGCAAAACCCTTATTATAAAAAAAAAAAAGAAAGCTTTACAATCACTTTAACTGTATTGTTTGGTGTTGTCACACTACAACCAATATATATATATATATATATATATATATACACACACAGTATATATATATATATATATTATTTTTAGGGGTTTCAACTGATTTGTCCTAGTATAAAATTCAGGTTTTATATACAAAATAATAAATAATTTCTTAATTTCTTTTTTTGGTGTAAAGGTTGGAAATACAGTGGAACCTTGGATTACGAGCATAATCCGTTCCAATGTAATTTGTTCCACATTAACTTCTATAACATGCAATACTGCATGTGGCCAGAGGTGGGTGGGGGGCGCCAGAGAGACTCGGATATACTCGGAGACCGTTCGGCTGCATTCGGAAACCCTCGTAAAGGCTCGGACACTGAGTATTTCCGAGTATTTCTGAACGGCTCAGAACGGCTCCGGCGCCCTCGCACCTCTGGCCAAATGCGGTACTGCACACCGCAGAGGTTTGAATCCTGCTATGGTTTTAAAAAAGTTAGAGAAGCCGGCGTTTAACTCTTTCACTGCTGGTCTGATTTTTCTATGTAATATAATTTCAATTTTTTCTTTTATTTTACACTCATACAAAATGTATATAATTCTTGTTTTTTGTGTTAAAGTGTTACTAAACCCACAACAGTAAAATCAGTCTGTATTAGCAGTAAAGCATGTTTGTTATACTCACTGTGGAATCTAAAGTTCTAAGGCCCGATTCACATAGGGGCGTCTCAGTCGCCTGACGAGTCGCGTCCCGCTCTGTACTATGGAACCGTTCTAATAGGAGAGACTCGGGTCGCTCCGACTTAGAAAAAGGTTCCTGTACTTCTTTTGGGGGCGACTCGGGGCGACTTGCATTGACTTCTATACAGAAGTCATTATGCAAATCGCCTCAGGCGGGCGTCTCAAGTCGTCTTGAGATCGCGCCGCCGAGTCGCCCCCAAAGTCGTGCCGCCCCTGTGTGAACCGGGCCTAACTCTTTTATAGGTCATTATACCCATGTTTGTACAATAATAAATACAATTGTTGAACCATACTGATTGTGCGCTCACCTCAGTGACAACCTCATATCCTTTAACTACTTACTACCCAGGCCAATTCTGACACTTCTCTCCTACATGTAAAAATCATCATTTATTTGCTAGAAAATTAGAACCCCCCAAACATATATGTTTTTTTCAGAGACCCTAGGGAATAAAATGGTGGTGGTTGCAATTTTTTATCTCGCACAGTATTTGCGCAGTCATTTTTCAAATGCATTTTAAAAAATAAATAAATCATCAGTTTCATGCATTAAAAAAAAAACAAAAAAAAAACAGTAAAGTTAGCCCAATTTTTTTGCATAATATGAAAGATGTTACGCCAAGTAAACAGATACCTAACATGTCATGCTTTGAAATTGCACGCACTCGTGGAATGGCGCAAAACTACGGTACTTAAAAATGGGCAACACGTAAACATTTTTTTTACAGATTACCTGTTTCTAGCTCCAGGATTATTGCTCTCGCTCTAACGCACGCGGCGATGCCTCACATGTGTGATTTGAACGTCATTTACATATGTGGGCGCGACCTATGTATGCGTTCGCTTCTGTGCGCGAACACGCGGGGAGACAGCGGCGCTTTACATTTAAAAAAATAATAATTATTGTTTATTTTGCTTTTATTTTTCTATTTTGACACTCTCTTTTTATCACTTTTATTCTTATTACATGGAATGTAAACATCCCTTGTAGTAGGAATAGGGCATGACAGGTCCTCTTTACAGCGAGATCTGGGGTCTATAGGTCCTCACATCTCTCCTCTAGGCTGGGAAGCCTGCAAAAACAAAAAAAAATGATCTTGGCTTCCCAGCCTTTTTTCAAAGAGGCCGGACGTGACGTCATAACATCGCGCCCGGCCTCCGAAAAATCATAGAGATGTCCGGGGGCAATCTGGCCCGCTGGATTCTCTATGGTCAACTTCCGGCATGGACCGATTCCTTCTCCCTTTCGCCGATCGTACTGCTATACAGTGGAACCTTGGATTACGAGCATAATCCGTTCCAGGAGAATGCTCGTAATCCAAAACACTTGCATATCAAAGCGAGTTTCCCCATAGAAGTCAATGGAAACGAAAATAATTTGTTCTGCATTGACTTCAATGGCATGCAATACTGCATGTGGCCAGAGGTAGGGGGGCGCTGGAGAGACTCGGAAAAACACTCGGAAAGGCCCGAGGACATCTCGGCTGAACTCGGAAAACCTCGGAAAGGCTTGGGAACAGAGTATTTCCGAGGTTTTCCAAGCATTTCCGAACGGCTCCGGTGCCCCCCCCCCGCACCTCAGGCCAAATGCGATTTCTGCACACCGCTGTGGCTTGAATCCTGCTCGTTTTGCAAAACAACACTCGCAAACAGAGTCAAGATTTTAAAAAATACAGTGCTCGTATTGCGAAACGCTCCTTAACCGCGTTACTCGCAATCCGAGGCTCCACTGTACTGCTGATGAGAAAAGGTATTTAGCAGTTTATATTTACTAAAGTAATTGCATTTCCAGGAGACCAGATATAGTAAATGCAGGCTCCTGGGTTTACTAACACAACACCTACCTACTTGGAATATCACGTTGCAATGCAGCACTGTAAAGAGTTAAAAATCTTACTGTCAGAAGTGGGATTTGAACCCACGCCTCCAGAGGAGACTGCGACCTGAACGCAGCGCCTTAGACCGCTCGGCCATCCTGACATTGAAGTTCTTAAATTGACCGACAATTGTCATTCCTCATCAGAGCAAAAACTTTACAGCATGTATTACTTTAACCACCTCCTGCCCGATCGCACGATAGCTGAAAGACGGCTACAGCGTGGGTCTTAATTGCTGGGAAGGCAATGACAGGTGATCACGTGATGTAAACAGAAGATCGGTAATCAGTTTTTTTTTTCTCACGCTAACAGTGTGAGATGGAAACAAAAAAAGCCGATCACCAAATTCTGTCAGAGGGACATCAGTCCCAAACCGGGAGAGATGCCGCCATCGCCTCATCTGTGCCCACCAGTGCCATCTGCCAGTGCCCACCAGTGCATATCACTGCTGCCCACCTACGAGTGCCCATCAGTGCCACCTATCAGTGCATATTACTGCTGCCCATCAGTGCCACCTATCAGCGCATATCACTGCTGCCCATCAGTGCCACCTATCAGCCCATATCTCTGCTGCCCATCAGTGCCACCTCTGAGTGCCCACCAATGCCACCTACAAGTGCCCACCAGTGCCACCTATCAATGCCTACCAGTGCTTATCACTGCTGCCCATCAGTGCCCACCAGTGCCACCTATCAGTGCCCTTCAGTGCCACCCATCAGTGCCCACCAGTGGCACCTTATCAGTGCCTACCAGTGCAGCCCATTAGTGCCTATCAGTTCCACCTATCAGTGCCCATCCATGCAGCCTATCAGGACCCATCAGTGTCACCTATCCATGCCCTTCAGTGCCACCCATCAGTGCCCACTGGTACCACCTTATCAGTGCCTATCAGTGCAGCCTATCAGTGCCACCTTATCAGTGCCTATCAGCGCAGCCTTTCAGTGCCCACCAGCGCCGCCTATCAGTGCCCACCAGTGCCGCCTATCAGTGCCCATCAGTGCTGCCTTATCAGTGCCCATCAGTGCAGCCTATCAGGCTATCAGTGCCCATCAGTGCCGCCTTATCAGTGCAGCCTCATCAGCGCGCATCAATGAAGGAGAATTTTTTATAACATTCAAAATGTTATAACAAACTATGAAAACAGGTTTTTTTTTTTTTTAATCTGTCTTTTTTCATTTTTTTAGCTAAAAATGAAAACCCCCGGTGGTGATTAAATGCCACCAAAAGAAAGCTCTATGTGTGTGAAAAAAATGATAAAAATGTCATATGGGTACAGCATTGCATGAGCGCGCAATTGTCATTCAAAGTGTGACAGCGCTGAAAGCTGAAAATTATCCTGGGCAGGAGGGGGGTAAAAGTACCCGGTAAGCGAGTGATTAAGATATACATATGCAAACAGTATAGAAAATAAAAGGGATACAAGTGAGGGAAAAATGATTTCTTTTTGGAATAAAATGGAGAAATCTGTCCAGCAGTGAAAGAGTTAAACGCCGTCTCCTCCCTCACTTTTTCAAAAAGTTGACTTACTAGTAAAGCCGAAATAGCTCAGTTGGGAGAGCGTTAGACTGAAGATCTAAAGGTCCCGGGTTTCGGCAGAGCTTTTTGATGGAGAAAAATACAGTCATCCAACATTACATTAGATCAGTGGTTCTCAACCTGGGTGTCGAATGATGATTTGTCAGGGGTCACCGAATCCTGGGCTGTTCCTAAGGCCTGCACCGCTCTCCCAGCCTTTTTGCAGCTGCCCAGCAGGGCTGTCCCTGGAGTCTGTGGCTGCCCACTCAGCCTCTTTGCAGCCGCCCATTCAGTTCACGACATGGCTGGGGGGCAGAGACTGGAGGTCAGCTGACTGGTGAGGAATGTGAAGTGGGAGGGGCTGGAGGAGACCCTGTCTCCTGATTTCGGCATAGGTGTCACTGTTACGAGACACCACAAAGTCAAAGACACAGTGAGTAACACTACCTGTTATTAGAGTTGCCATTAAAAGTCCCCACTACAGTTCTCAGATCAGCAGATGACCTTGATCAAGAGCACCTAAGTTGGCTGATCAAAACTCCCCCCAGCACTGCCACTCAAAAGCACTGCCACTCATCCCAACTCCCCGCCAGCCTTGCCACCCATCCCAACTGCCCGCCAGCCTTGCCACCCATCCCAACTTCCCACCAGCACTGCCACTCATCCCAACTCCCCACCAGCCTTGCCACCCATCCCAACTCCCCGCCAGCACTGCCACTCATCCCACCCCCCCTGCCAGCACTGCCACTCATCCCAACTCCCCACCAGCACTGCCACTCATCCCAACTCCCCACCAGCACTGCCACTCATCCCAACTCCCCGCCAGCACTGCCACTCATCCCATCCCCCCGCCAGCACTGCCACTCATCCCATATTTGGAGCAGTGTAGGAGCGGTGTGTATACCGCTCCAATGCTGTATCCTGGCCTAGGCCAACAAGGCCCAGGCCTAGGGCAGCACTTTGCAGGGGGGCAGCACAGAAAGAGTCCCCGCTGGCTTGCGCTACACTGTTAGTGTAGCGCCAGTCATATGGGGCGGACTGGGCTGAGAGGCAAATTAGTCTAGCGCCCCCATAAAGCGGCTACGCTGCTTCTGGGATGCGGGCGGCCAGCATTCCGCAACTGTGTGTGTGTGTGGGGGGGGCGCTGCTTATAATTTTGACTGTCCTATCATCCTGGATCACAAACCTTCCTCACTGTTCTATATATTTTCTGCTGCATCATTGGCATGGTTATATCTTCTTAGTCCTCTCCATAAAATTATCAGAAATTTGTGCTTAAAAACAGAACTATACGCAACACTTTTTTTTTCATTTTGGATAGAGTAAGGGAGGGTTATAGCCCCTATCAGTTTATTTTTTACCATCCCTGTCCCATTGCAGAGATTTCCCTTCACTTCCTGCCCCATAGCCAAACAGGAAGTGAGAGGAAATCTATGCTGTAACGGCTGCCCAAGTATGAAAGGGGTTAACCCCGTTTAGGATATTCCCCCTCTGAACACACATCCGCTACCGATCTTCCACAGTCAGGCGACAGCTTCCCATAGGATTAATCCTTCCAAACATACGAGACAAACGCTCTTCTATCTTTCCAACTGGACTGACTCTTTATTGCAAAAACACTACAACTTTTATACACACAGAGAGAAGCTTCTGATTTTCCTCTCATAATACACCTTTGACCAGACCCAATTTACATGAGCTAATTAGCTACAGCTGATGATTCGGACACAGGACATTCAGGCTAGCCATAATGTCTCCTATTATGCACATTATTTGGACATCTCTTAAGAGACAATAGGTGAGTTTGTTAGCTAATCCCTTTTCAGTTTAAATGATTATGCATGACCCTTTGTGTTCCCCAGCCAGACTGTCTGCTAGAGTACAATACCTATAATTACAGACTTAATTACCACAAGCCACACTATAGAGTAGAATGTAATCACCCCCCACTTCATCACAGCAATTAGGACACAACAGCCCACCCCCAATATACACCCAATATATACCATGGAAAATCCCACCGCTGCCAACCAATGTAACGGCACCCCAAGCATGAAAGGGGTTAACGCCGTTTAAGATATTCCCTCTCTGGACACACATCCACTGCCGATCCTCCACAGTCAGGCGACCGCTTCCCATAGGATTAATCCTTCCATACATACGAGACGAACGCTCTTGTATCTTTCCAACTAGACTGACTCTTTATTGCAAAAACTCTACAACTTTTATACACACAGAGAGAAGCTTCTGATTTTCCTCTCATAATACACCTTTGACAAGACCCAATTTACATGAGCTAATTAGCTACAGCTGATGAATCGGACACAGGACATTCAGGCTAGCCATAATGTCTCCTACTTTGCACATTATTTGGACATCTCTTAAGAGACAATAGGTGAGTTTGTTAGCTAATCCCTTTTCAGTTTAAATGATTATGCATGACCCTTTGTGTTCCCCAGCCAGTCTGTCTGCTAGAGTACAATACCTATAATTACAGACTTTATTACCACAACCAACACTAGAGAGTAGGATGTAATCACCCCCCACCTCATCACAGCAATTAGGACACAACAGCCCACCCCCAATATACACCCAATATATACCATGTATATACAGCATTGAATATGACTATCCCAGATCATGGTGGGGTTCTCATTCACCCTGTGCCCCAAGTGACCCCTGTCACACATCTCCCCTTTCGGCAGGAGACTAACACAGGAGGAGACCCCAGATGGGTTGACTCCGAGGTTAGTCCATAGTTCCATTCCTCTAATGCCTGGACAACCCATCAGCATTGCCATTTTGCTTACCGGGTCAGTAGCTGATGGTGCAGTTGTAAGGTTGCAGGACGAATAATGGAATTCAGTTCTGGAACAGTCACTTGCTTTGCTCTCTCAATGGCTCCCAATACTTGTTGCTGGTGCTCTTGGGAAAGGTAAGGCAAAACCTGGGCGCAAATCCCATTTAACCTTTTGACAATTTCAGCCTGTTTGCGCATTTCAATGTTCAAGCCATGGGACATCACATAATACATGACGTAGTGTCGTTGCATCTCTGATTTCTCACTGGCCAACTTGTCACATTCCAATTTTAGACTGTGATATTGTGCCTGATCTAAGGTACATGTCGGGGAAGATAATCTTACCCCGTTCTCAGCCGCAATCAGGCCGGTTCCAGCAGCACGGGTCTGGGCACAGGTAGTCACTGGGTTGGCTTCAGAGGGGCCCATCGGGGCGTAAGCAGAAACGAGGGGGGCCAAATAATTCCCCAGTAGTACATCCGCTGGCAAATCCTTCATCACCCCCACATTCACGTGTTCCGAACCAACCCCCCAATCCAGGTGGACCCGGGCAACGGGTAGCCGGAAGATGGTACCTCCCGCTACTCTTACGGCTACAGTGTCTCCGGTGTGTTGGCTCTCTGGGATGAGGTTCTTCTGTAGTAGGGTCATGGTAGCGCCACTATCACGTAAACCATTGGCTACCGTTCCATTAACCCGGACAGTCTGCCTGTGTTGTTGCCGGTTGTCCCGGTTAGCTGCTTGTATTGGGTCAGCCTCGTGCAGGACGCCCCAATGTTCTTCCTCCTCAATGCAGTGGGCCGCAGGCATGGGTGTGCGGGGGCTCCCCCTTGCTGGCTGTCTCCATGACTGGGACTGGATGGCTGGATTCAACGGACAGTCTGGCTTTTTGTGCCCTAGCTGTTTACATCCGAAACACCTGATGGGTTGTGCGTAGTCCTGGGAGTTGAACCTGGGCGGCTGAGGATAAGTGGCCGCTGGGGTTGGTGCTGAAGTTGGGTTAGCGGCTGATAAACTGGGCCGAGATAGTGGATAGCGCTCGCTTCCGCCCGACCTCCGAGAGTCCAGATATTCATCGGCCAAAGTAGCCGCTTGCTGTACAGTCCGTGGTTGCTTATCTCGCACCCAATCCCGTAGTACCGGGGGGGTGTGGTTAAAGAACTGTTCTAAGAGTACTAGCTGAGTGTTGTCCTCTATGGTATGAGCGTGGCTTCCCTGGAACCAGCCCTTAAGGTTTCGCTGCAGACGATGTGCCCACTCCACGTATGTTATGTGGATTTGTTTCTGGGATTCTCGAAACTGGCTTCGGGTGTAATGGCAAATCGGGCTAGCAGAGCTTCTTTTACCTGGTCATAGTCTTTAGCGTCCTCATTCTCCAGGGCCCGATACGCATCCGCCGCTCTGCCTGTTAAATTACTTGCCAGTAAGGCGACCCAATCTTGGGGCAGTACTTCATGTATCTGGCATAGTCTCTCAAAGTCCTGCAGGAACGCTTCAATTTCCTCCTCTCCTTCCTTAAATAGTTTGAACGCCCGAAAGGGCAACTTACGGAAAGGCGCTGCATCTTTAGGTGTTGTCTCTGATTGCCGTATTTCCGCCATTCTCTGCTCATGTTGCCGCTCTAGTTCTCTCTCTTGTCGCTCTCGTTCTCTCTCTTGTCGCTCTAGTTCTTTCTCTTGTCGCTCTAGTTCTTTCTCTTGTCGCTCATCTTGCAGCTGGATGTCTTTAATGGCTTCCTGTATGGCGGTCTCTGATGGGTTAGCACCATATAATGCCAACCGCTGTCGAACTCGTTGCTGAAACAAGTCTTCAACTGACCGGGGTCCGGCATCACCATCCCTCTGATCCATCTCGGCTAGCTCCCTGATCAAGGTGGCCTTGTTCTTTGTCCCACCGGTCCCTCCACGGCTCTCAAGTAAGTCTTTCAGCGTGGCTTTCCTGCAGGCTGCATAGCTGGTCATTCACTGTGGTGGTTTGGAGTGTCCCAGTAACTGGAGGGAAAATCCCACCGCTGCCAACCAATGTGACGGCACCCCAAGCATGAAAGGGGTTAACGCCGTTTAAGATATTCCCTCTCTGGACACACATCCACCTCCGATCCTCCACAGTCAGGCGACGCTTCCCATAGGATTAATCCTTCCAAACATACGAGACGAACGCTCTTGTATCTTTCCAACTAGACTGACTCTTTATTGCAAAAACACTACAACTTTTATACACACAGAGAGAAGCTTCTGATTTTCCTCTCATAATACACCTTTGACCAGACCCAATTTACATGAACTAATTAGCTACAGCTGATGATTCGGACACAGGACATTCAGGCTAGCCATAATGTCTCCTACTATGCACATTATTTGGACATCTCTTAAGAGACAATAGGTGAGTTTGTTAGCTAATCCCTTTTCAGTTTAAATGATTATGCATGACCCTTTGTGTTCCCCAGCCAGTCTGTCTGCTAGAGTACAATACCTATAATTACAGACTTAATTACCACAAGCCACACTAGACAGTAGAATGTAATCACCCCCCACCTCATCACAGCAATTAGGACACAACAGACCACCCCCAATGTACACCCAATATATACCATGTATATACAGCATTGAATATGACTATCCCAGATCATGGTGGGGTTCTCATTCCCCCTGTGCCCCAATGACCCCTGTCACATATGCAAATTAAGGGAATCCATCCCCCCCGGCCCTCAGAACTAGTGTCCCCACTGGAAAATTTCAGGGCGGGTCTTAAACAGAAATGGGTGTGGCCTTGACAGGAAGGGGTGGGTCATATTTAAATTAGGGGTGCACGATTTTAGGGCAGCACAAAACCTAAATACACCACTGTACCGCTCCTTTACTGCTCCTTCCTATTGAAATCAATGGGACACCGCAGCTATACCGCCCACAAACCGCTGCTACAGCAGAGGTTTGCGGGTGGTATTAACCCTTTTTCGGCCGCTAGCGGGGGTTAAAAACGCACCGCTAGCTTCCGAATATCGTGGCAAATACGACGGTATAGCGCCGCTAAAAATAGCGCCGCTATACCGCCAGCACACCTCCTTCCCCAGTGCCTTAGGGCACTGATAAGGCAGCACTGATGGGCACCGATAGGCGGCGCTGGTGGGCACTGATAGGGGCACTGATGGACACTGATAGGCTGTACTGATAGGCACTGATAAGGTGGCACTGATAGGCACTGATAAGGTGGTACCGGTGGGCACTGATGGGTGGCACTGAAGGGCACTGATAGGTGGCACTGATAGGTGACACTGATGGGTCCTGATAGGCTGCATGGATGGGAACTGATAGGTGGAACTGATAGGCACTAATGGGCTGCACTGGTAGGCACTGATAAGGTGCCACTGGTGGGCACTGATGGGTGGCACTGATAGGTGACACTGATGGGCACTGATAGGTGGCACTGGTGGGCACTGATGGGCAGCAGTGATAGGCATTGGTAGGCATTGATAGGTGGCACTGGTGGGCACTTGTAGGTGGCATTGGTGGGCACTCAGAGGTGGCACTGATGGGCAGCAGGGATATGGGCTGATAGGTGGCACTGATGGGCAGCAGTGATATGCGCTGATAGGTGGCACTGATGGGCAGCAGTGATATGCACTGATAGGTAGCATTGATGGGCACTCGTAGGTGGGCAGCAGTGATATGCACTGGTGGGCACTGGCAGATGGCACTGGTGGGCACAGATGAGGCGATGGCGGCATCTCTCCCGGTTTGGGACTGATGTCCCTCTGACAGAATTTGGTGATCGGCTTTTTTTGTTTCCATCTCACACTGTTAGCGTGAGAAAAAAAAAAGCTGATTACCGATCTTCTGTTTACATCACGTGATCACCTGTCATTGCCCTCCCGGCAATTAAGACCCACGCTGTAGCCGTCTTTCAGCTATCGTGCGATCGGGCAGGAGGTGGTTAAAGTAATACATGCTGTAAAGTTTTTGCTCTGATGAGGAATGACAATTGTCGGTCAATTAGAAAACTTCAATGTCAGGATGGCCGAGCGGTCTAAGGCGCTGCGTTCAGGTCGCAGTCTCCTCTGGAGGCGTGGGTTCAAATCCCACTTCTGACAGTAAGATTTTTAACTCTTTACAGTGCTGCATTGCAACGTGATATTCCAAGTAGGGTCTGCCTAAGGCCCCTTTCCCACTGGGGCGGGAGGTGCGCTGGCGGTATAGCGGCACTATTTTTAGCGATGCTATACCGTCGTATTTGCCGTGATATTCGGCCGCTAGCGGTGCGGTTTTAACCCCCGCTAGCGGAGAAAAAAGGGTTAATACCGCTCGCAAACTGCTGCTACAGCAGCGGTTTGCGGGAGGTATAGCCGCGGTGTCCCATTGATTTCAATGGGAAGGAGCGGTAAAGGAGCAATATACACACCACTCCTTCACCGCTACAAATATGCTGCTTGCAGGAGATTTTTTTTCCTCCCGCCAGCGCACCGCCTCAGTGTGAAAGCCCTTGGGGCAGGAGTTTTTCAGGTGGTATTTAGGCGCTATTTTTAGTGCTAAAACGCCTGAAAAACTCCTCAGTGTGAAAGGGGCCTAAATGTCCAATAGGGGTGCAAATTACCTGTCTTGCCTTGGGTGCTGACAACCCACGCTACGAAAATATTTTTACTGTTAGGGGTCCCCACAACTTGGGAAATTTTATCAAGGGGTCACGGCACTATCAAGGTTGAGAACCACTGCATTAGATAATCATGTCATAATTTTATATCTACATGTAAAAAGCAGAGGATATCTTTTTTATTTTTCAAAACACAGCCTGACCTTTAGACTACAACAAACCAGTTTAACCTCTTCAGCCCTGGAAGATTTACCCCCCTTCATGACCAGGCCATTTTTTGCAAATGGCACTGCGTTACTTTAACTGACAGTGCCCATAAGTGCAGCCTCATCAGTGCCACCTCATTAGTGCCCATCAGTGCAGCCTCATCAGTGCTCATCAGTGCAGGCTCATCAGTGCCCATCAGTGCAGGTTGTCAGTGCCCATCAGCGCCACCTATCAATGCCCAAAAGTGCAGCCTCATTAGTGCTGCCTCATCAGTGCCCATCAGTGCAGGTTGTCAGTGCCTATCAGTGCAGGTTGTCAGTGCCACCTATCAGTGCCCATCAGTGCAGCCTCATCAGTGCCCATCAGTGCAGCCTCATCAGTGCCCATCAGTGCAGCCTCATCAGTGCCCATCAGTGCAGGTTGCCAGTGTCCATCAGTGCCCATCAGCGCCACCTAACAGTGCCCGTAAGTGCAGCCTCATCAGTGCCTATCAGTGCAGGTTGTCAGCGCCACCTATCAGTGCCCATCAGTGCAGCCTCATCAGTGCTCATCAGTGCAGCCTCATCAGTGCCCATCAGTGCAGCCTCATCAGTGCCCATCAGTGCAGCCTCATCAGTGCCCATCAGTGCAGGTTGCCAGTGTCCATCAGTGCCCATCAGCGCCACCTAACAGTGCCCGTAAGTGCAGCCTCATCAGTGCCCATCAGTGCAGCCCCATCAGAGTTTATCGGTGAAGCCTCATCACCTGCATCAGTGAAGATTACTGCAAAAAAATTTTTTACATAAACTAATAAAAAAACTCAAAAAGAGTTACTCTTTAAAGTGACACTAAACTCTAAATCTATTCAACTATATATTCTTAATAGTGTTGCACAGATACCAGTTAAGTACCGATACTTTTGGTCATGTACTCGCTGAGTGTGACAGGGCACGCCGGGTACTCGTGAAAATGCTCCGAATTGGTGCACTCCTAATTCTTAACGTACAAAAGTAACAATTTAATGATAAAAAAATAATAGGGTCATTAGGTAATGGGTATGTATAGAATATTTTTGGAAAATAAGGATATCATTTAGACCAGCTTACACTTGGAGTGAGCTCCGTTGGAGTCCCCCTGTTCAGCGGGGAATCTGTCCGCTGATCCCAGCCGAGCAGGCAGATGGCTGGTCTGTGTCTGCTCTGCTTGTGTAGAGCGGACACAGACACAGCCTGCTCTCCTCTATGGGCAATCAGATGTAAACAAACCAACTATCAGGGAAAGCGTTAAACATGGTCTCCTCCCTCCCTACTTTTTCAAAAATTTGATACAATTCAGAGCCGAAATAGCTCAGTTGGGAGAGCGTTAGACTGAAGATCTAAAGGTCCCTGGTTCGATCCCGGGTTTCGGCAGAAGCTTTTGACAAAGAAAAATACAGCTTAGCTGAAATTACTTTACAAAATCATCTCCACACCAAAAAGAATCTCAGTAAAAAACATTTGTAATTTTGTAAATGAAGCCTGAGTTTTATACTAGGACTAACCAGTAACAATTAAAAAAAATAAAAATAGCGAGTTAAAAAAAAAAAATATATACATATACATATATATATACATATATATATATATATACACACACACAGTGGAACCTTGGTTACGAGCGTTTTGAATAACAATCAACTTTTTAAAAAAAACTCGGTCTCGGTTTGCATGTGTTGTCTTGCAAAACAAGCAGAATTCAAGCTAATGGGGTGTGCAGTACCGTATTTGGCTAGAGGTGCGGGGGCGCCGGTGACACTCGGAACGGTTCAGAGCCGTTCGGAAATATTCGGAATCACTCAGAAATACTCGTGTTTACGAAACCTTTCCGATGGTTTCCGAGATCAGCCGAGTAGTCCTCGAGTATTTCCGAGGCTCTCCAGTGCCCCCCACCTCTGGTCACATGCGGTATTGCATGCCATAATAGTCAATGTGGAACGAATTAGAAAGGAAAAATTTACCCCGGGGGCTTTGAATTGCAGCATGAGATAAATGGTGTTGGATTAATACAAAAATATTTTTATTGTTGATGTTTCACAAGGAGCATGTCTGTTATAATTGTAGCGAGGGTCCTAAATTTAGGGATGGCTATACTAAATTTAGGGGTGATTTAAGTGGTAGTTTGGCTCGAATCTTTCAATTTACTGGACCCTGCTTTGCTGCTGTTTCACCTGGCGTGTAGTTCCCCTTGGAAGTATGGGTGGCGCTGTCACTTGTACTCGGGGTTGAACCACAGGTGATGGAGTAGCGATTTAGTGTCCTCTCTCGGCAGCCGTGCAGTGGGTGTGGTCTACCTGCTGTGCATGCCGGGTACATAAGGATACATAAGGTGCAGACGCCGCCTGGGAGGGGTTCGTTTTTCTTGGTTCCAGAGTCGGAGTCCTAGTGCGTGGCGCATGGCCCTCCAGGCCATGAGGCCACGTGTGCTTCAGTCCCAGGCACTTTTAGTCCTGGGACTGCAACTTCAGCCCTGGGCCCAGCACCTTTAGCTGGAGCCCACTTCGGGAGGGAGGAGAAATCCCAGGGTGCCGCCTTGCGAGGGGACCCGTCTCTAGAAGAGGAGACTGGGGGAGGACCGTTCCGAAGGACTGGAGAAACTTCACAGTGAAGGAAGGGGCCCAGTAACTCTTCGGAGGGATGTCATCCATCCAAAAAAAAGGATCGAAACAACAGGACCATTAGGAGGTTCAGGACACTATAGATTCTGTGGCAGAGGATCTCCTGAACGCATCCATTAGGGAATCGAATAGACTGTTCGAGCTACATGCCGGCTGCTAGTGCCTTTGGGTGACTATCCGGGTGAGCTGTACCCACTCAGGATCGAGTGGCGAAGAAGCCAGGAGTGCCTGAATTAATCTGTCTTAACACCTTTCTCTCTTCTCAACTTTGTGGATGTTCATGCATAAGAGAAAAATAAACTCTACGTTGGAGTGATATACTGGTGGGGACCTTGGAGTTACTTGGGGTATAAAGACTTTGTCCTTACATTCTAGGGACAGAAACCAACTTTGAGGAGAACCTCGCTGCAAGACCCGTAAGTTAAAACAAGTGTGCTTAACCTCTGCAAACCAGAGGGTACGGGCATGGTGGCCATGGTGCGCCTTCTTCTCCTGTGATCGAGCCAAAGATAGTAGAGGAGGAAGAGGGGGCCATGTCGCTACATGATGGAACAGAAATGTAGGGTAATCACAATATAAACATGTACATAATAATTAATAACCATAATACATAAGCCGTGGGGGCAATATAAAAAACATGACATGGTACTAAAAAATGTATTCAACATGATAAAACACTGACGCGTTTCGACCTCATCAAGAGCGGTCATCTTCAGGGGGTAAAATGGAGATGCTCTAAAAAGAAAATACATTATATAGATGAGAGTGTAAAAAACAAAAACACTCTCAACAGAGAAACATCTACCATATTAATAAAGTTGTGAATGATGAGTATAATTACCCCTTAACGGCTAGGGGAAAGGGGACTTTCCCATGTGCTGGGTCTGTAGACCAACCAGAGACCCTGTGACTGCGGCCAGAGCACCCCATGGAACACATGGAGGCAGAAAGGGCAAGATGGATGAGGCCCGGCTGAGTGGGCAAGCCAACTCCGGGCCCACGAGAGGCCGCACTAGTGTCCCACAAATGAAGGCGATAGGGGGTCCGGAGGAAGAAGCCTGAGGAGCCAAGGCAGTAGTCAAGAAACTGGAACCGAAAAACAGGCACCCCAAGCTGTAAAGATATGGTATGAAAATATATATGTAGTGATCAAGAAGATGTCAAAAAAATGTGTTAAAGGGCACAAACCAAAACGGAAAAATACATAAAAATGTGATAAACTTGTGAAGAAAGCATGATAGGGAGGAGTGCAGATGGTGACATGTGAGTGATCATGCGTAGGCAATATAATAAGTGATCGGGATGTGAGGAAAAATTATAAAAATAAGGTAATGCAATACCTGATATGCTTGGGTAGGAAAACCATTTCCCCATAGAGGGGAAAAGGATAACAGGTTGTCTTAAGCCCCGTACACACGGTCGGACTTTTGGCCAACAAACTTCATTTTGAGCAAGTTGGACCAACAATCCGACTGTGTGTACGCTCCATCGGACAAACTTTTTTTGCTTTTTTATTGTTTTCATCGGACAAAAGTTGGGTCTGCAAACGGACAAACTTTTGCCCAACAAAAGTCCGATGGAGCAAAGTCCGACCAAGTGTACAGAAAACCATCGGACTTTTGTCCGATGGACAAAACAACTAATGTTAAAATCAACCAACAATAGCAGAAGTTGACCAAAGGATGGTGGTAAAGAGCAGAAAAGAGCAGAAAAACCACGTGATGTTGCAAAAAGTTTTGGGAAAGTTTGCAGAAAAGTCCTGTGGTGTGTATGCTATGGGTGTTCCCGACCAACTCCGTTCGGACAAAAAACCACGGAAAAGTCTGATGGAAGTCCGACCGTGTGTACGAGGCTTAAGAGAATCCCCTGAGAGGGGGTCCCAGGTGGATATGTTAGCAGAGATGCCTAGGGCCCGAATGTTCTAGGAAAAAATTGCAAAATAAATGAAGTCAGAATAATGCTGGGAAACAGAGCTCCAGTGAAAGGCCATAGAAAATGTAGGGGATTACTTACTTTCATCAGGATACCATTTAGGGTCTGTCCATTATAGTGGCTGTGTGGGATCTAGATAGAATCCCCATGAGACCATCTATTTGTATATGTAATGGAATAATTGGGCATACCTGATAGCATGGGCGTCCGCTGAACTTTTTTCAGGGGGGGCATCATTTTAAGGTCATCCATGCTCGGTCCCTTTTTGACAATGTCATGAAGGGGAGGGGTTTAGTTATTTTGACATAAAGCGCAGGCATGCAGGCATGCAAAGGTTTGAGAAAAAAAAATCCACGGCTCCGTGGCCATTGCAACACAGGGGGCAAGTATGTGTGTCTTCACTCTGACTTCCGGGGGGGGGGGGGGCAATTGACCCACCTTGCCCTATGGAGCGGACGCCCATGCCTGATAGGTTACAAGTCAAATGACTCCATGGATCCCCATATGGGCTCCTCCCCCCCCCCCACCGGGTATCAACGCGGGGGGATGAAGGTCCGCTAAGGGGCGGCCCATGTGTGGCCTCCCCAGCGTTCCGGAAGGACAGGGCCCCGACACAGTCGTCACTTCCGCCGCCAATATGGCATGACGTCACGATGTGCCGCGCACGACGTAGTGCGCATGCGCGGCAGATCGACGGTGCCCGGAAAGATCACGGGACGCCACCGGCAGGTGAGGGCTCCCTCAAGCGGCCAATCAGGAGATGGCCGCTGTGGAGCATATGGGGGATACAGAGGAAAAAAGCCTCCAATGCCCCCTCTACCTGCCGTTAATCGCATTACTCGCAATCCGAGGTTTTACTGTACCAATTTGTAAAGAGTCAAAAAGATATTGTCAGAAGTGGGATTTGAACCCACGCTTCCAGAGGAGACTGTGACCTGAACGCAGCGCCTTAGACCGCTCGGCCATCCTGACATTGTTACAAAGAATAATGGATCACCCAGAATCCTGATGAGCTGTCCACCAATCTGCTTCTTCTTCTGAATCTTTTTGCTTTCAAAGCTTAAAGCGGAGTTCCACCCAAAAGTGAAACTTCCGCTCATTTGTCTCCTCTAACATTTAGCACCTTTCAGGGGGGAGCGTATATCCGTCTTTGGAAAATTCAGTCCAGCAGTGAAAGAGTCTCTTTTTAAAAAAAATTCTTATCCACAGGTAGCCGAAATAGCTCAGTTGGGAGACTGAAGATCTAAAGGTCCCGGGTTTCGGCAGAAGTTTTTTATTTTTGTGTTCAATAGTTTTATTGTTTTTTAAAAAAAAAAAAAAAAAAAAACATCATTACAGATATTATCAAACTTATATGAAAAATAGTCTACAAATCTCTAACCAGTGAAAAAAAAAAAAAAATTGGCAGAAGCTTTTAATGGAAAAACATTACAGCTCAGCAGATAGATAATCATATCATAATTTTATCTCTACAAAAAAATAAAATAATAATAATTTATAATTTTGTAAATGAAGCCTGAATATTATACTAGGGCAAACCGGTTTAAATCGTATAAAATTTCCTGTGCTCCCTAAAAAAAATATATTGAAAAAAATATATATTATATATATATATATATATATATATATATATATATATAATCACAGTGGAACCTCGGTTTACAAGTAACGCGGTTAACGAGCAGTTTAAAAAGGCGAACAACTTTAAAAAAAAAAAAATCTGACTTGGTTTGCAAGTGTTGTCTCGCGAAACGAGCAGAGGCCTGAGGTGCGGGGGCGCCGGTGCCGAGCAGAGCCATTCAGAGCTGCTCGGAAATACTCAAGAATACTCCGTTCCCGAGGGTTTCCGAGGTCAGCAGATCTGCCCCCGGGACTTTATGAGTGTTTCTAAGGCTCTCCGGCACCCCCCCACCTCTGGCCACATGCGGTATTGCATGCCATTGAAGTCAATGCGGAACAAATTATTTTCGTTTCCAGTGACTTCTATGGGGAAACTCGCTTTACGAGAATTCTCCTGGAACGGATTATGCTCGTAATCCAAGGTTCCGCTGTATTCATTGTAGTATAACAACACCAAACAATGCAGTTAAAGTGGAGTTCCACCCAAAAGTGGAACTTCCACTTATTCGTCTCCCCCCCCCTCTCCGGTGCCACATTTGGCACCTTTCAGGGGGGAGCGGGGAACAGGGACCTGTTTTTGACAGGTCCCTGTCCTCACTTCTGGAGACGGCGCCGCGGCAAAGCTCACCCTCCCCTCCTCCTTCCTCCGCCGCCGGGCTAATCAGAAAGCGCAGCACGCTTCGCGCATGCGCATTAGGGGACCGTCTGTGAAGCCAATATCACGGGCTCCCTGGACAGGTAAGTGTCCTTATATTAAAAGCCAAAAGCTATAGTATGTTTAGCTGCTGGACGTTTAATTTTTAGTGGGGGGGGGCTGGACCTCCTCTTTGAGTGCACTGTCATGGTAAAATGTGTCAAGTGGGTACATTATCATTAGACATGTGCACTGCCGAAAAATTTGTTGTTTTTTTTGGGGGGGGGGTTGTTTTTCAGGTCATTCGTTGTGATCGCAATTTCGTAAATTCATAAATTCAAAAATTAGTAAGTTCGAAAATTCATGAATTAGAAAATTCATAAATTCGTGAATTCGAAAATATATAAATTCATAAATTCGTAAATTCATGAATTTGTAAATTCGTAAATTCAAAAAAGTTAAAAATTCAAAAGAATAACTAGCTAACTAAATAATAATGACTAACTATTAAATTATAGGTATTGGAATTTTTCTTTCAAATTTGGCTGCTAAGGAACGTAAGAAATACGAATTTATCCAAAGTTCCGAATTATCCAAAATAACGGATGCTGCATCTAAACAAATGGAAGGGAATGAATTAATAATAATAAAAATAAAAAAATTATTATTATTATTGTTATTTATTATTATTAATTCGTTACGTTCTATTCGTTTAGATACGGCATCCGTTATTTGGGATAATTCGGAACTTTGGATAAATTCATAAACAGACAAATTTAAAAAGGAAATTCCAATACCTATAATTTAATATTTAGTAATAGTTAAGTTATTATTCGTCAGTTATTTCAGATTTTCATATTTTTGGGTTTTTGCATTTTCGAATTCCGAATTTACGAATATTCAAATTTATGAATATTCTGAAAAATTAGTTAAACAGGTTTTTGTTAATTCAGATATTTCTGAATTAACACATTTTTCGAAATTCGTTAAAAAATGAATTCAGAACGAAACTAATTGCACATGTCTAATTATTATTATTATTACTCCTTGTACCTTCTGTCATTATCAGCATTCAGCAGTTATCTGAGTATCTCAGCACTCACATAATTAGAATATCACATTGCAATGTCTTTGTAAAGAGCAAAAACTAACCCACGCCTCCAGAGGAGACTGCGACCTGAACGCAGCGCCTTAGACCGCTCGGCCATCCTGACATTATTATGAAAGGGAAATGGATTGGCCACAGTCCGGATCAGCTGCTCTTGCCAACCAATCCACTTCTATCTTTGGCTGTCAAAGTTTAAAGTGACACTCCAAAAATAAATAATGATATTAACCATTTCAGCCCCGGAAGGTTTTACCCCCTTCCTGATCAGGCCATTTTTTTGCAATACAGCACTGCGTTACTTTGACAATTGCGCGGTCGTGCGACGCTGTTCCCAAATAAAATGGATGTCCCTTTTTTTCCACGAATATAACTTTCTTTTGGTGGTGTTTGATCACCTCTGCAGTTTTTATCTTTTGCTTGCTAACTGTGTGGGGAATAGACTGACTGGGAGAACACAGAGATCTTGTGTTCCTGCTTAGCAATATTGATTCCTTAGTTATCATAAGTGGGAGGGTTCTCTGCGCCCCGAGCCCCACCTCTTTCAAGCCAATTAGAGCCTCAGGCTCTAATCATGTGCTAAAAAAAAAAAAGACCTAATTGAAAGGCATCAGTCCGGTGCCCCGCACAAGCAAACTAGGGGGGCGGCGCCCCTTAAGAACCCGCCGCCACTGAGCACAGCACTGCAGTGAGCACGGGGGTAGGGGCAGAGCAGACAGTGATGACTGAGGCTCGGTTCTCACTTGTGCGATGCGGGAACCCTGCGAATCTACTGCGGGTTCCCGCATCACACCCGTCTCGCACAGCAGTTCACACTGCAGGGAGTGTCAATACATTGTTAATGACACCCCCATTTCAGCTCGCATATCGCACTGCGAACTGACAGTTCGGACATGAATCAGTTTGCATTGGGAACAAAAAAAAGGGTCCTGTGCGAGTTCGGTCTGAATGCGATGCGATATCTCCCATACTATCTGTATGGCTGAAATCGCATCGCACGGACATCGCATGTGATTTTCACTGCAGTGCGGTGCGAATCACATGCGATCTCGCAAAGCGCGTTGGTGTGACCCGGCAATAACAGTCAGCAGCTCTCTGCTCGGGGGGGCTGTGAGAACCGAGTGATCGGCGATGTTTGATCGCTCAGTTCTCAGTGTTAGAGGCGCCGGGAGACAGATGCTGCATCCACCTAGGTAAGTATGAATCGACAAAAAACAAAAACACCCATACTTCCCTTTTAACTCTTAATGGCACACACACACTGAAAAAAAACAAAAAAAAACCAAATATATACATTTTGAATGAGTGGATTAAAAAAGATTTTTTTTTTTTTTTAATAAAACGGAAAATGCAGAAAAAAGCAGTGCACGACTTTTCAAAATCGCATGGTATTGCAGTACCGTGCGATCCAATGTAGGTAAGTGCTCTGCGTTGGGGGGTGTCGTTAGGAAAATACTGACACCCACAGCAGATCGCATCACCTGATGCGTTTTGAGGCTCCTTGCCCACTAGCTTGAAAAACCACCAGTGCTCTCGGGAGAAAAAAAAAAACATGATTTTTTTATGTACTAACATTTAGCGTTTTTTTTTTTTTTCCTGCTAGAAAAAGAAAAATGCTGTTAAAAACGCAAAACCTTTTTCCTTTTCTGCATCTAAACGCTGAGATTAAAAAATTCATGAAATTTTTATTTAATGAAAAATTTAGTCCAGCAGTGAAAGAGTTAAACACCATCTCCTCCCCCACTTTTTCAAAAATTTAAATTAGCTTGCGGAGCCGAAATAGCTCAGTTGGGAGAGCGTTAGACTGAAGATCTAAAGGTCCCTGGTTCGATCCCGGGTTTCGGCAGATCTTTTTGATGAAGAGAAAAATACAACTCCGCTGGAATGACTTTACAAAATCATGTCATCTCTTCACCAAAAAAAAAAAAAAAACTGTATGTAATTGTGTAAATGAAGCCTGAATTTTATACTAGGACTAACCAGAAACAATATATATGTATAATGATTTAAAAAATAAAAATAAAAAAAATATTATAAATAAATTATATATATATATATATATATATATATATATATATATACACACACACAGCTTTTGATGAAGAGAAAAATACAGCTCAGCTGAAATCACATTAGAAAATAATGTCATAATACCATCTATACACCCAAAAAACAAAAACAAAGAAATCATTTGTAAATGAAGCCTGAATTTTATACTAGGACTAACCAGTAACAATATGTAAAAAAAAAAAACATAATATGTAAAAAAAAAATAATATAAATATAAATATATATATATATATATATATATATATATATATATATATATATATTAGGGCTGTTACTGATTAAAATTTTCGTGTTCGATTAATCTTTTTTTTTTTTTTTATCGATTAATCGACTAATTTCGATTAATTATAACGCACATACAGATCCAACTACTTTTAGCTGATCTCCTTGCAGGCCGATTCCCAGTGCAGCTACCAAACCACTGGAAAAATGGATAGCAGGATACAAAAAACACACAAAGGCAGCACTTGATGGGAATAGCATTAAAACTTTTATAGTCTTCAAGTAGGTAACAAAATAAATATTGCACTGGAGATAAAATCGATGTAGCTCCATAAACTGTAAAAATGGTGCGAGTAATACCAAACGGTAGCAAAAGCAGTGATAAAAACATGTAGCTAAGTATGATACTGGTATAAAAATGTGTACAACGATACCACTGCTGAATCCAGATGAGGAGGGGTTAACATGAGTCCGTCGGCATGTAGATGAAGGGAACTATCACAACTCCCAGTGGCTGGCTGTAGAATCCCAGGTTGATAGGGGGAAGTGATAGAGGGAAGTGTAACAGCCCTTGCGTGTGGCAGATAGTAAGGTCCCGCCGGCATGCAGATATGAAGGCACAGCAAAGGAGCCCTTCAAATGGACACGGCAAGCCCCGCCGGTGTCCGTGACATCACCGGATCTCCCTGAAGACCCGGAAGCCGGTGGAGAGGTGAGTACCGATCAAAAGAGTTTTGATCGATCAAAACAATTAATCGATTAATCGAGGAATTAATAGTTAATTTCCACAGCCCTAATATATATATATATATATACACATATACACACACATATACAACTTTTGATGAAGAGAAAAATACTCAGCTGAAATGACTTTACAAAATCATGTCATCTCTACACCAAAAAATACTGTTGTAATTTTGTAAATGAAGCCTGAATTTTATACTAGGACTAACCAGTAACTATATATATATATATATATATATATATATATATATATACATATTGTGAGGGGGTTAGCTCGGCAGCGGGTGTGTGTGACCCCCGAGATGGGCTCCCCACACAAAAACAGGCCCAGCAAACGGTGGTTGTGGTTTTCAAAATCAAAAAGGTGCGGTTTATTTTCTATTTACAGTGACAAAACACAGCAAAGCAAAAGAAACATAAACAAAATAAATCCTGGTCAACTTGACCTCTGACTAAACATACAGGTTTCCTAACTAACAACTGGGATCAGCCTAGTGCTGTCCTAGTCCCTAAGTCCCTGGTTTTAAATGTCCAAGCAAATAGCCACACAGGCTTTGTCTCACCGCACAGGGGTTCACTCTCCCTAGACAGTCCACACAGGTCTGGTTCCAGGCATGAGCTAACATCTAATGAAGCTGGGAGTTCTTATAGAGGCCTAAATGAGCTGACAAGCTTCAGCTGGTCTCATCAACTCCCTGTCTGTACGACGCCCCACACTCTCCCTAGAGGTATGAGTCATCCATGAGCCCACTAGCCTTATACAACTCTCCACCTAGTTGTATAAGTCGGCGTAAAGCCTGAATCTGGGCGAAATATATCTACCCCCCTGGATGCAACCAGGTGACTTTACCTTCCTGCTGTCACATACCCCCCCCCTCTTGTTTTAACCTCGGGGTTGGAACACCAGCAATCAGGCATTCATGTACTCGAGACAAAGCATCCACATTCCCCATTTGAACGCCAGGGCGATGCTTTACTGTGAAGTTGAATTCCTGGAGGGCCAGGAACCACCTATTCACTCTTCTATTTGTTTCTTTGTTTTGAGCCATCCACTTTAACGGAGCGTGATCCGTAACCATGTCAAAGTGCCTACCTAGCAGGTAGTACCGAAGGGAATCTAGAGCCCACTTCACCGCTAAACACTCCTTTTCAACGGTGGCGTAATTTACCTCATGGGACTTCAACTTCCTGCTGAGGTAAATGACTGGGTGCTCTTCCCCGTTCCAGACCTGGGACAATACTGCTCCTAACCCCACATCTGACGCATCACTTTGTACGACAAAGTCTTTAGAGAAGTCGGGTGAGTACAACACTGGCTGGCTACATAAGGCTTGTTTCAAGAATTGGAATGCTGCCTCAGCCTCGGGGGTCCATTTAATCATGACCGACCCTTTCCCCTTCGTCAGGTTGGTTAGGGGCACAGCCTTAGAAGCAAAGTGGGGAATGAATCGCCGATAATACCCAGCGATTCCCAGAAAGGCTCGTACCTGCTTCTTGCTGTTGGGACGTGGCCAACTCTGGATGGCCTCGACTTTGTTGAGTTGGGGTTTTATTACTCCCCTCCCAATGGTGTACCCAAGATATTTGGCCTCCTCCTGCCCAATGGTACACTTCTTGGGGTTAGCCGTAAACCCCGCTTCCCGAACAGAGTCCAGGACTGCTTGCACTTTTGGCAGATGTGAGGCCCAATCTGTGCTATGGACAATTATGTCATCCAGGTAAGCCGCAGCATACTTCCGATGGGGCCTCAGCATCTGGTCCATTTTCCGCTGGAATGTGGCCGGCGCATTCTGTAACCCGAACGGCATTCTTTTATATTGGAACGCCCCGTCTGGGGTTACAAATGCGGTTTTCTCTTTGGCCGACTTGGCCAGGGGGATTTGCCAATACCCTTTTGTGAGGTCAAGAGTCGTCATGTATCGGGCTGTTCCCAGCCGGTCGATCAACTCATCTATACGTGGCATGGGGTAGGTGTCAAATTTTGTAACTTTGTTCAACTGTCGAAAATCGTTACAAAATCGCCAGCTCCCATCCGGTTTAGGCACCAACACAATGGGACTAGACCAATCACTTTGGGACTCCTCTATCACCCCTAAGTTCAGCATTTTCTGTACTTCCTCCCGTATTGCCTCCCGTCGGGCCTCTGGGATCCGATAGGGTTTTAACTTCACCCTTTCACCGGGCGGGGTAATGATGTCATGCTCTACCCCAGATGTTTGTCCCGGCAGCTCAGAGAATACCTCCTTGTTGCGAAGCACAAACTCCTTAACCTCCTGTTGTTGGGGTTGTGACAAGGTGGCTGCTATTCCAACCTCCGGAATCACGCAACCAGTTTGAGCTGGTGACCAAGTGTCTGCGACTAGGGACTCTCTATCCCTCCAGGCTTTCAACAGATTAACGTGATAGATCTGTTCGGGCTTTCGCCTTCCTGGTTGTCTGACCTTGTAATTCACTTCGCTCACTTTTTCCATTATCTCGTAGGGGCCTTGCCATTTGGCAAGGAATTTACTTTCAACCGTAGGGACAAGTACCAGTATCCTATCCCCCGGGGAAAAGGTACGGGTCTTGGCTCCACGGTTGTACACTCTCTGCTGTGCTAACTGCGCTTGGGCCAAATGTTCCTTCACGATGGGCATTACCTGTGCAATTCGGTCTTGCATCAGGGCGACATGCTCAATCACACTCCTGTGGGGAGAACTCTCACTTTCCCAAGTTTCCTTGGCAATATCCAACAGCCCTCTTGGGTGTCTCCCATACAGTAACTCAAAGGGGGAGAATCCCGTAGAGGATTGGGGCACCTCCCTAATAGCAAACATCAGATAAGGAAGTAGACAGTCCCAATCCTTTCCATCTCTATCCACCACTTTCTTCAACATTTGTTTTAGGGTTTTGTTGAACCTTTCAACCAGCCCATCGGTTTGGGGGTGATACACAGATGTACGTAATTGCGTCACTTTGAACAATTTACACAGCTCCTTCATAACCCGGGACATAAAGGGTGTACCTTGGTCCGTAAGCAGTTCTTTACAAATACCCACCCGGCTAAACACAAGAGATAGCTCTTTGGCTATGGTTTTGGCCGAGGTATTTCGGAGAGGGATCGCTTCTGGATAACGGGTGGCATAGTCCATTATAACTAATATGTACTGGTGCCCCCTAGCGGACTTGATTATAGGACCTACCAAATCCATGGCGATCCTCTCAAACGGGACCTCAATGATGGGTAGAGGGACCAGCGGGCTACGGAAATGTGGCATCGGGGCCGACCTCTGACACACAGGGCAGGAGGAACAATAATTTTCTATGTCCTTCATCACCCCCGGCCAATAGAATCTCTGTAATACCCTCTCTCGGGTTTTCTCTGTCCCCAGATGACCTCCAAGAATGTGCCCATGGGCCAACTCCAACACCAACTTCCTGTAAGGTTTGGGCACCACAAGCTGCTCAACGGTTTCTTCTGCCCTTTTTGCCACCCGATACAGTAGGTCCTTCTCTACGCTGAAGTATGGGTAAGTGCAGGTATTATCTGGGTTCACTAACTCGCCATCTATTTTCACTACGTTTTCCCGTGCCTTTATTAGGGCGGGGTCTTTCAACTGTTCTGTGGCAAAGTTTTCCCTGTGAACCTCAAGATCAGAAAACTCCACAGACGGTAGGTTTTCGTCTGAGGAGGTGGGCTCCTCTCCAGTTTCTTGAGTCTCCCCTGCCAATACTGATAAGGGAAATTCTGGAGAGTCCTCACCACTCTCAGGGGAGTTCTGGCTATCACATTCCTGGTACATAGGGGCACCAGTGGGGGGCTCAGGATCATCCCACAGTTCCCAGAACTTCGGAAAATCCCTTCCCACAATGGCGTCATGCGGTAACTGAGATACTAAGCCCACTGGATGAGAGAGGGTACCTTTGGGGGTCTCGAAACACACTGTAGTCACTGGATACTGAGGAAAGGAAAAACGTACCGCTCAAAAGCTTGAGAATTCACCAAATAGCTGCTTCCGCCCGGTCACTCACACAGGTGCTGGCTCTGCACTGATGCATGGGAGAAAAAGAAACCCTGGACTGCCGCACTCTGTATAGACAGTTATTTATTTCAAAATTTCAGGTAAAAAATCCAAATTCAAAATAAATCCATAAATCCAAAACAACAAATGCAGATGGTGTGCATGCAGGGAAGGGTGGCTAACGCGTTTCACGTCACGAATTGACGCTTACTCATAGCTAGGGTGTGTGGGAATCAATAGAGGTATAAATGAAAAATAAAGTAACTTTACACCAATCAGTACTGAAAGAACACAGCTGACTGGGATAACCTTATGTTTGATTCCGGCACTCCCAAGAAAGGGAGAGGGGGGAAGGGAATAGCACTCTTTTGAAGACCATTCACAAAAATACAAAATTACAAAATGTGTATAAATTATAAACTAAACACTTAATGCTTAAACATAGACACACCAAAGTGTGTCTATATATTATTTAAAGTGAATGAATATGACAGTGATAAGTATGAATGTCAATTAATTAAGTTCAAAAAATGAACGGAAAAATCTTTTTAAATGAAAAAATAAATGAAAAACTTTTCATTTATTTTTTCATTTAAAAAGATTTTTCCGTTCATTTTTTGAACTTAATTAATTGACATTCATACTTATCACTGTCATATTCATTCACTTTAAATAATATATAGACACACTTTGGTGTGTCTATGTTTAAGCATTAAGTGTTTAGTTTATAATTTATACACATTTTGTAATTTTGTATTTTTGTGAATGGTCTTCAAAAGAGTGCTATTCCCTTCCCCCCTCTCCCTTTCTTGGGAGTGCCGGAATCAAACATAAGGTTATCCCAGTCAGCTGTGTTCTTTCAGTACTGATTGGTGTAAAGTTACTTTATTTTTCATTTATACCTCTATTGATTCCCACACACCCTAGCTATGAGTAAGCGTCAATTCGTGACGTGAAACGCGTTAGCCACCCTTCCCTGCATGCACACCATCTGCATTTGTTGTTTTGGATTTATGGATTTATTTTGAATTTGGATTTTTTACCTGAAATTTTGGAATAAATAACTGTCTATACAGAGTGCGGCAGTCCAGGGTTTCTTTTTCTCCCATGAGTCACTGGATACTCTCGGGTGTCCCCATGCACACAAATAACAGCTACCTTGCTATTCCCAGAGACCTCTGTTTTAACTAACTCAGCCTTTATCAGGGTCACAAGGCTACCTGAATCCAGCAATACCACAACATTTCTACCATTAACACACATTTTGCATAAATGTTTCTCAGTTCCTCGAATGGCAGTGCATGCGACTGTCGCACACAGCGACTGACGTCTGCCCGTCAGAAAGTCACACTGCATGGGTTCCTCCACAACCGGGCAATTGGCTGCAATATGTCCCGCTTGCCGGCAGCGGTAGCAAACGATCCTTCTTGCGGCCTCTTGAGCCGCTGATTTCCCAGGCTGTTCTCGCCAAACTTGGGGTAGAGCTCCCACCCTCTCACTCTCTCCACCCTCACCCCTTGGAATCCTCTTATCCGCCCCTGGGGATGGTCTGGTCTTAGGGTGGAAAGTCCGAGTGTCTCTGGAAGAGGCCGTCAGGTTCTCTGTAGCCAAGTATTTCTCCACACGATCCACAAGACCATCGGCCGTCTCTGGGTCTCCATGGCTTACCCACTTTTGGATGGCAGTAGGAAGAGCTCTCAAAAACCGATCCATTACAACACGTTCCACAATCTTTGGTGCGGACAAAGTCTCTGGCTGTAGCCACTTTCTGCTCAGGTGAATGAGATCATACATTTGAGACCTGGGGGGTTTTCCAAGCTGGAAAGTCCAGTTATGCACACGCTGAGCCCGGACAGCCTGGGTGACACCCAGCCTTGCCAATATTTCAGCTTTTAGCATCGCATAGTCTTTTGCTTGGTTAGGCTCTAGGTCATAGTAAGCTTTCTGCGATTCACCAGTTAACAGAGGAGCCACCAGTCCAGCCCACTGCTCCTCAGGCCACTTTTCTCTTTCAGCGGTCCTTTCAAATGTGGTCAAAAATACCTCTGGATCATCCTCTCCAGTCATTTTTGTCAATAAACGACTCACCCCAAAGGACGCGGTATTAGTGGGACGGCTTTCCTCACTGGTCTGCGGACGTTGCTGCATTGCTGCTTCCATCTGTTGTTGTAGTCTCTGCTCTTGCTTCTGTAACAGGTCTATGAAGCGGGCCTCAGATTGCTGCTGGGCTTGTTGCTGAGCCTCCAGACTCTGTTGCAAAGTTGCGTTTGTCTGCTGCTGGGCTGCAAGGCTCTGTTGATGAGCTTGCTGCTGGGCTGCAAGGCTCTGTTGATGAGCTTGCTGCTGGGCTGCGAAGTTCTGTTGTTGAGCTGCAAGGCTCTTTTGCAAACCTGCATTTGTCTGCTGTTGATTGGCATTTGCTAGAGCCAGCTGCTTCAGTATCTCCTCCATGCTGGCTTAAAAAAAAACTGCCACTGGTTCTCCACCAACTGTGAGGGGGTTAGCTCGGCAGCGGGTGTGTGTGACCCCCGAGATGGGCTCCCCACACAAAAACAGGCCCAGCAAACGGTGGTTGTGGTTTTCAAAATCAAAAAGGTGCGGTTTATTTTCTATTTACAGTGACAAAACACAGCAAAGCAAAAGAAACATAAACAAAATAAATCCTGGTCAACTTGACCTCTGACTAAACATACAGGTTTCCTAACTAACAACTGGGATCAGCCTAGTGCTGTCCTAGTCCCTAAGTCCCTGGTTTTAAATGTCCAAGCAAATAGCCACACAGGCTTTGTCTCACCGCACAGGGGTTCACTCTCCCTAGACAGTCCACACAGGTCTGGTTCCAGGCATGAGCTAACATCTAATGAAGCTGGGAGTTCTTATAGAGGCCTAAATGAGCTGACAAGCTTCAGCTGGTCTCATCAACTCCCTGTCTGTACGACGCCCCACACTCTCCCTAGAGGTATGAGTCATCCATGAGCCCACTAGCCTTATACAACTCTCCACCTAGTTGTATAAGTCGGCGTAAAGCCTGAATCTGGGCGAAATATATCTACCCCCCTGGATGCAACCAGGTGACTTTACCTTCCTGCTGTCACAATATATATTATGGGCTGTGAAAATTAACTATTAATTCCTCGATTAATGGATTAAGTTTTTTGATCGATCAAAATTATTTTGATCGATCAAAATTCCGGGTCTTCAGGGAGTTCCGTCGGAGATCTGGTGACACCACAGACACCGGCGGGGCTTGCCGTGTCCATCTGAAGGGCTCCTTTGCTGTGCCTTCATATCTGCATGCCGGCGGGACCTCACTATCTGCCACACGCAAGGGCTGTTACACTTCCCTCTATCACTTCCCTCTATCAACCTGGAATTCTACAGCCATCCACTGGGAGTTGTGATAGTTCCCTTCACGGGACATCTACATGCCGACGGACTGATGTTAACCCCTCCTCATCTGGATTCAGCAGTGGTATCATTGTACACATTTTTCTACCAGTATCATACTTGGCTACATGTTTTTATGACTGCTTTTGCTACCGTTTGGTATTACTCACACCATTTTACAGTTTATGTAGCTACATCGATTTTATCTCCAGTGCAATATTTATTTTGTTACCTACTTGAAGACTATAAAAGTTTAATGCTATTCCCATCGAGCGCTGCCTTTGTGTGTTTTTTGTATCCTGCTATCCATTTTTCCAGTGGTTGGTAGCTGCACTGGGAATCGGCCTGCAAGGAGATCGGCTAAAAGTAGTTGGATCTGTATGTGCGTTATAATTAATCGAAATTAGTCGATTAATCAATTTAAAAAAAAATGATTAATCGAACATAGGGGTGCAACGGATCAAAAAACTCACGGATCGGATCAATCCTCGGATCAGAGCCACGGATCGGATCATTTTCGGATCGGCAAAAAAATAAAATAATTACTAATATCCACGTCATCCCCCCCCACTGTAATATCCACAATCTCCCCCAGTAATATCCACAATCTCCCCCAGTATGTAATATCCACACTCTCCCCCCAGTATGTAATATCCACAATCTTCCCCCTGTATGTAATATCCACACTCTTCCCCCTGTAAGTAATATCCACACTCTCCCCCAGTATGTAAAATCCACAATCTTCCCCCTGTATGTAATATCCACACTCTCCCCCTGTATGTTATATCCACACTCTTCCCCCTGCATGTAATATCCACAATCTTCCCCCTGTATGTAATATCCACACTCTCCCCCTGTATGTTATATCCACACTCTTCCCCCTGCATGTAATATCCACAATCTTCCCCCTGTATGTAATATCCACAATCTTCCCCCTGTATGTAATATCCACACTCTTCCCCCAGTATGTAATATCCACAATCTTCCCCTGTATGTAATATCCACAATCTCCCCCTGTATGTAATATCCACAATCTCCCCCTGTATGTAATATCCACAATCTTCCCCCTGTATGTAATATCCACAATCTCCCCCTGTATGTAATATCCACAATCTTCCCCTGTATGTAATATCCACAATCTTCCCCTGTATGTAATATCCACAATCTTCCCCCAGTATGTAATATCCACAATCTTCCCCCTGTATGTAATATCCACACTCTCCCCCTGTATGTTATATCCACACTCTTCCCCCTGCATGTAATATCCACAATCTTCCCCCAGTATGTAAAATCCACAATCTTCCCCCTGTATGTAATATCCACACTCTTCCCCCTGTATGTAATATCCACAATCTTCCCCCTGTATGTAATATCCACACTCTCCCCCTGTATGTTATATCCACACTCTTCCCCCTGCATGTAATATCCACAATCTTCCCCCTGTATGTAATATCCACAATCTTCCCCCTGTATGTAATATCCACAATCTTCCCCCAGTATGTAATATCCACAATCTCCCCCTGTATGTAATATCCACAATCTCCCCCTGTATGTAATATCCACAATCTTCCCCCTGTATGTAATATCCACAATCTTCCCCTGTATGTAATATCCACAATCTCCCCCTGTATCTAATATCCACAATCTCCCCCTGTATGTAATATCCACAATCTTCCCCCTGTATGTAATATCCACAATCTCCCCCTGTATGTAATATCCACAATCTCCCCCTGTATGTAATATCCACAATCTCCCCCTGTATGTAATATCCACACTCTTCCCCCAGTATGTAATATCCACAATCTTCCCCTGTATGTAATATCCACAATCTCCCCCTGTATGTAATATCCACAATCTTCCCCCTGTATGTAATATCCACAATCTTCCCCCAGCATGTAATATCCACAATCTTCCCCCTGTATGTAATATCCACAATCTCCCCCTGTATGTAATATCCACAATCTTCCCCCTGTATGTAATATCCACACTCTTCCCCCTGTATGTAATATCCACACTCTCCCCCAGTATGTAAAATCCACAATCTTCCCCCTGTATGTAATATCCACACTCTCCCCCTGTATGTTATATCCACACTCTTCCCCCTGCATGTAATATCCACAATCTCCCCCAGTATGTAATATCCACAATCTTCCCCCTGTATGTAATATCCACAATCTTCCCCCTGTATGTAATATCCACACTCTTCCCCCAGTATGTAATATCCACAATCTTCCCCTGTATGTAATATCCACAATCTCCCCCTGTATGTAATATCCACAATCTTCCCCCTGTATGTAATATCCACAATCTCCCCCTGTATGTAATATCCACAATCTTCCCCTGTATGTAATATCCACAATCTTCCCCCAGTATGTAATATCCACAATCTTCCCCCTGTATGTAATATCCACACTCTCCCCCTGTATGTTATATCCACACTCTTCCCCCTGCATGTAATATCCACAATCTTCCCCCTGTATGTAATATCCACACTCTCCCCCTGTATGTTATATCCACACTCTTCCCCCTGCATGTAATATCCACAATCTTCCCCCAGTATGTAAAATCCACAATCTTCCCCCTGTATGTAATATCCACACTCTTCCCCCAGTAATATCCACACTCTCCCCCTGTATGTAATATCCACAATCTTCCCCCTGTATGTAATATCCACAATCTTCCCCCAGTATGTAATATCCACAATCTTCCCCCTGTATGTAATATCCACACTCTTCCCCCTGTATGTAATATCCACAATCTTCCCCCTGTATGTAATATCCACAATCTCCCCCTGTATGTAATATCCACAATCTCCCCCTGTATGTAATATCCACAATCTTCCCCCTGTATGTAATATCCACAATCTTCCCCCAGTATGTAATATCCACAATCTTCCCCCTGTATGTAATATCCACACTCTTCCCCCTGTATGTAATATCCACAATCTTCCCCCTGTATGTAATATCCACAATCTCCCCCTGTATGTAATATCCACAATCTCCCCCTGTATGTAATATCCACAATCTTCCCCCGTATGTAATATCCACAATCTCCCCCTGTATGTAATATCCACAATCTTCCCCCTGTATGTAATATCCACAATCTCCCCCTGTATGTAATATCCACAATCTTCCCCCAGTATGTAATATCCACAATCTTCCCCCAGTATGTAATATCCACAATCTTCCCCCTGTATGTAATATCCACACTCTTCCCCCTGTATGTAATATCCACAATCTCCCCCTGTATGTAATATCCACAATCTCCCCCTGTATGTAATATCCACAATCTCCCCCTGTATGTAATATCCACAATCTTCCCCCGTATGTAATATCCACAATCTTCCCCCGTATGTAATATCCACAATCTCCCCCTGTATGTAATATCCACAATCTCCCCCTGTATGTAATATCCACAATCTTCCCCCTGTATGTAATATCCACAATCTTCCCCCTGTATGTAATATCCACAATCTCCCCCAGTATGTAATATCCACAATCTTCCCCCTGTATGTAATATCCACAATCTTCCCCTGTATGTAATAACCACAATCTTCCCCCTGTATGTAATATCCACACTCTTCCCCCAGTAATATCCACACTCTCCCCCCTGTATGTAATATCCACAATCTCCCCCTGTATGTAATATCCACAATCTTCCCCCTGTATGTAATATCCACAATCTTCCCCCTGTATGTAATATCCACACTCTTCCCCCTGTATGTAATATCCACAATCTCCCCCTGTATGTAATATCCACAATCTCCCCCTGTATGTAATATCCACAATCTCCCCCTGTATGTAATATCCACAATCTCCCCCTGTATGTAATATCCACACTCTTCCCCCTGTATGTAATATCCACAATCTCCCCCTGTATGTAATATCCACAATCTTCCCCTGTATGTAATATCCACAATCTTCCCCCTGTATGTAATATCCACACTCTCCCCCTGTATGTAATATCCACACTCTTCCCCCTGTATGTAATATCCACACTCTTCCCCCTGTATGTAATATCCACAATCTTCCCCCTGTATGTAATATCCACAATCTCCCCCAGTATGTAATATCCACACTCTTCCCCGTGTATGTAATATCCACAGTCTTCCCCCTGTATGTAATATCCACAATCTTCCCCCTGTATGTAATATCCACAGTCTTCCCCCTGTATGTAATATCCACAATCTCCCCCTGTATGTAATATCCACACTCTTCCCCCTGTATGTAATATCCACACTCTTCCCCCTGTATGTAATATCCACAATCTTCCCCTGTATGTAATATCCACAATCTTCCCCTGTATGTAATATCCACAATCTCCCCCAGTATGTAATATCTACAATCTTCCCCCTGTATGTAATATCCACAATCTTCCCCCTGTATGTAATATCCACAATCTTCCCCCTGTATGTAATATCCACAGTCTTCCCCCTGTATGTAATATCCACAATCTTCCCCTGTATGTAATATCCACACTCTCCCCCTGTATGTAATATCCACAATCTTCCCCCTGTATGTAATATCCACAATCTTCCCTTGTATGTAATATCCACACTCTCCCCCTGTATGTAATATCCACACTCTCCCCCAGTATGTAATATCCACAATCTTCCCCCTGTATGTAATATCCACACTCTTCCCCCAGTATGTAATATCCACAATCTCCCCCTGTATATAATATCCACAATCTTCCCCCTGTATGTAATATCCACAATCTTCCCCCTGTATGTAATATCCACACTCTTCCCCCAGTATGTAATATCCACAATCTCCCCCTGTATGTAATATCCACAATCTCCCCCTGTATGTAATATCCACAATCTCCCCCTGTATGTAATATCCACAATCTCCCCCTGTATGTAATATCCACAATCTTCCCCCTGTATGTAATATCCACAATCTCCCCCTGTATGTAATATCCACAATCTTCCCCCTGTATGTAATATCCACAATCTTCCCCCTGTATGTAATATCCACAATCTTCCCCTGTATGTAATATCCACAATCTTCCCCCAGTATGTAATATCCACAATCTTCCCCCTGTATGTAATATCCACAATCTTCCCCCTGTATGTAATATCCACAATCTTCCCCCTGTATGTAATATCCGCAATCTTCCCCCTGTATGTAATATCCACAATCTCCCCCTGTATGTAATATCCACAATCTTCCCCCTGTATGTAATATCCACACTCTTCCCCCAGTATGTAATATCCACACTCTCCCCCTGTATGTAATATCCACAATCTTCCCCTGTATGTAATATCCACAATCTTCCCCCTGTATGTAATATCCACAATCTTCCCCCGTATGTAATATCCACAATCTCCCCCCGTATGTAATATCCACAATCTCCCCCTGTATGTAATATCCACACTCTCCCCCAGTATGTAATATCCACAATCTTCCCCCAGTATGTAATATCCACAATCTTCCCCCAGTATGTAATATCCACAATCTTCCCCCTGTATGTAATATCCACAATCTTCCCCTGTATGTAATATCCACAATCTCCCCCTGTATGTAATATCCACAATCTTCCCCCTGTATGTAATATCCACAATCTTCCCCCAGTATGTAATATCCACAATCTTCCCCCTGTATGTAATATCCACAATCTTCCCCTGTATGTAATATCCACAATCTCCCCCTGTATGTAATATCCACAATCTTCCCCCTGTATGTAATATCCACAATCTTCCCCCAGTATGTAATATCCACAATCTTCCCCCTGTATGTAATATCCACAATCTTCCCCTGTATGTAATATCCACACTCTCCCCCAGTATGTAAAATCCACAATCTTCCCCCTGTATGTAATATCCACAATCTCCCCCTGTATGTAATATCCACACTCTCCCCCTGTATGTAATATCCACAATCTTCCCCCAGTATGTAATATCCACAATCTTCCCCTGTATGTAATATCCACAATCTCCCCCTGTATGTAATATCCACAATCTTCCCCCAGTATGTAATATCCACAATCTTCCCCCAGTATGTAATATCCACAATCTTCCCCCTGTATGTAATATCCACAATCTTCCCCCAGTATGTAATATCCACAATCTTCCCCTGTATGTAATATCCACACTCTCCCCCAGTATGTAATATCCACAATCTCCCCCTGTATGTAATATCCACAATCTTCCCCTGTATGTAATATCCACAATCTTCCCCTGTATGTAATATCCACAATCTCCCCCTGTATGTAATATCCACAATCTCCCCCAGTATGTAATATCCACAATCTTCCCCCTGTATGTAATATCCACAATCTTCCCCTGTATGTAATATCCACAATCTTCCCCCTGTATGTAATATCCACAATCTTCCCCCTGTATGTAATATCCACACTCTCCCCCAGTATGTAATATCCACAATCTTCCCCCTGTATGTAATATCCACAATCTTCCCCCTGTATGTAATATCCACACTCTTCCCCCTGTATGTAATATCCACAATCTCCCCCTGTATGTAATATCCACAATCTCCCCCAGTATGTAATATCCACAATCTTCCCCCTGTATGTAATATCCACAATCTTCCCCCTGTATGTAATATCCACAATCTTCCCCTGTATGTAATATCCACAATCTTCCCCCTGTATGTAATATCCACAATCTCCCCCAGTATGTAATATCCACAATCTCCCCCTGTATGTAATATCCACAATCTTCCCCCTGTATGTAATATCCACAATCTTCCCCCTGTATGTAATATCCACAATCTTCCCCCTGTATGTAATATCCACAATCTTCCCCCTGTATGTAATATCCACACTCTCCCCCTGTATGTAATATCCACACTCTCCCCCTGTATGTAATATCCACAATCTTCCCCTGTATGTAATATCCACAATCTTCCCCTGTATGTAATATCCACAATCTCCCCCAGTATGTAATATCTACAATCTTCCCCCTGTATGTAATATCCACAATCTTCCCCCTGTATGTAATATCCACAATCTTCCCCCAGTATGTAATATCCACAATCTCCCCCTGTATGTTATATCCACACTCTCCCCCTGTATGTAATATCCACAATCTTCCCCCTGTATGTAATATTCACACTCTTCCCCCAGTATGTAATATCCACAATCTTCCCCTGTATGTAATATCCACAATCTCCCCCTGTATGTAATATCCACACTCTTCCCCCTGTATGTTATATCCACAATCTTCCCCCTGTATGTAGAATCCACAATCTTCCCCCTGTATGTAATATCCACACTCTCCCCCTGTATGTAATATCCACAATCTCCCCCAGTAATGTGCATCTCCCCCACTTACCAGTCTCTCCCACCGGCCAGTTCAAATCCACGAGCAGCGAGGGGTGATGACGTCACAAGGCGGCCGCCGCCCCCGGGTGTACCAAGATGGCCGCGGCTCCGGAGCTAGGCCGAAGCCGCGGCCTTTCCTAAGGCCGAGGCCGCGGATCGCGGTGTGTGCCGATCCGAACGGGGTGACCCGTTCGGATCACGGATCGTCACCGATCCGTTGCACCACTAATCGAACACGAAAATTTTAATCAGTAACAGCCCTAATATATATATATATATATATATATATATATATATATGTGTAGCGGGGTCCTCAAATAGATGGGATACACCTGGGCAATAGTGTGACCCAGGTGTATAATTAGGTTAGGATTCAGACCCTTTTTTTTATCTCGTGGAGGATTGGAGGATGTAATATTCTCCTTTGCCTGTGGGTGGCGGGGTACCCACAGGCTTCAGGTAGAATCATCTTCGCAGTGCTCCCTGTTTTGTCCCTTCCCGGAGATGGTATGGCTGGGGCGGGGAACCCGCCGGGCCGTTGAAGGGAGGAGATAAAAGGGGGAGACGCCCTGACCACGCGGTCGTGGTCGTCGTCGTCGTCGGGCGGAGAAGGAGGTCCTCGGAGGAGGAGGGCTGCGGTCCGCACCCAGGGCCCTTAGGCCTGGGTGCGGGAGATCCAGGAGTCTGGTCCAGGTGCCCATGGCCTGGTCCGGAGTCATGTTGGCGTCCATCCCAGGCACCTTTAGCCTGGGGTGAGGTACTATCGAGGAGGCCTGGGGCCCAGTACCTTCGACTGGGTCCCGCTAGGGTGGACTGTCCGAGGGTCCCTGAGCGGAGGGACTCGTACCTGAGGTGAGGAGGCCGGGGAGGTTACCCACTGAAGACCCGGAGCAGCACCAACCCGGTGACGGTGGGCCTCTGGGAACTCTCTTGGGAGGACACATCCCCTGATAGGGGCCACAGCGTATCGAAGAGGGCTCCATTGCTGTTCATAGGGGTTGCTAGAAGAGACCCTATCTTTAGAACTTAAACTTTAGGAAGTGCCTCGATCTGCTCATCCCACCGTTGGAAAGGTTATAGGTCCCAACCAGTCTGCTGCAATAAGAACTGTTTATCGTGCTTTGCTATTGGAGTGCCAAATAAACAAGTGTTGGACCTTTCTTCGGTGTGTGAACTCCAGTTACTGGAAGCAAAGGGGAGGCGGGTGAGCTTGTGGTTACAGACTCAGTGCATTCACAGAACACACCGGCCCGAGGAAACATCAGGAAGTGGCCTTCACCTCCCTACTACAATGGGGAGGACATGGGCCGTGGCGCATCTCACTCTCACAACCCCTAGACATGAGTTGGTGTGTAAAACCGATAAAGAAGAAGAGAGGGTGAGGCCGCTACATATATATATAAAATAATGATTTAAAAAAATAAAAAAAATTGTAAAAAAAATAATATATGTAGCGGGGGTCCCAATTTAGGGGGTGATTCGAATGGTAGTTGGCTCGGATCTTTCAATTTATTGGACTTTGCTTTGCTGCTGTTTCACCTGGCGTGTAGTTCCCCTTGGAAGTATGGGTGGCGCTGTCACTTGTACTCAGGGTTGAACCACAGGTGATGGAGTGGCGATTGGGTGTCCTCTCTCGGCAGTCGTGCAGTGGGCGTGGTCTACCCGCTGTGCATGCCGGGAGAGGGTACAAAAGGGGCGGACGCCATTAGAGAGCAAGCAATTCCCGGGGCCCATGCCCGGAGGGAGAACCTACGGTCCAAGTTCAAGTGCATGGCCCTCCAGGCCACGGGGCCATGCGCGCCTCAGTCCCAGGCACCTTTAGTCCTGGGACTGCAACTTCAACCCTGGGCCCAGCACCTTTAGCTGAAGCCCACTTTGGGGAGGAAGAATCTCAGGGTGCCGCCTTGTGAGGGGACCCGCATCTGGAAGAGGAGGATGGGGGAGGACCGTTCCGAAGGACTGGTGAGAGATCACAGTGAAGGAAGGGGCCCAGTAACTCTCTGGAGGGATGTCACCCATCCGAAAGGGATCTAACAACGTAACCATTAGGAGGTTCGGGACACTATAGATTCTGTAGCAGGGGATCTCCCGATCGCATCTATCAAGGGGATTTGATTGACTGTTTGAGCTACACACCGGCTGCTAGTGCCATTGGGTGACTATCCGGGTGAGCTATACCCACTCGGGATCGAGTGGCGAAGAAGCCAAGAGTGTCTGAATCGGATCTATCCTTTCTAACACCTTTCTCTCTTCTCAACTTTGTGGTTATTCATGCATAAGAAAAATAAACTCTACGTTGGAGTTGCTACTGGTGTGGACCTTGGAGTTACTTGGGGGTATAGAGACTTGTCCTTTACATTCTAGGGGACAAGAACCAACTTTAAGGAGAACCTCGCTGCAAGACCCGTAAGTTACAAGTGTGCTTAACCTCTGCAAACCAGAGTGTTGCCTTATGAGTCTGTTGCCTTATGAGGAATGTTTATAAATTATTTACATTGTAAACTGGGAATATCTGTAACATATATGTATATATAATTTAGAGTATGAAATGTGGGTATCTGTATCTGTAAGGGTTAACTTGGCTGACAAGCTGGGCTTGAGGACAATCTAATTACCTGTCCTCTTATTGAATATGCATGAATGCGGGGTGACAAGTGTTGAGGAGTCGTAAGGTCTGACGAGGTAACTTAGTATTCAAACAAGCTAGAAAAGAGATCACAGCTGAAACTTGTAATCTATGCGGCACCGCCTTTATTCTCTAGATAAAGGCGTGTGTATTCTCCCATATTAACACCCATATCCATTTAAGGGGTAATTCTTCCTGGCTAGTTCCATGCATAGCAAAGCGCCCCATTCAAGGGAAGTTAACGACCTCCGGTTTAATTGATTTATCTTCAAATCCAATTATCACTAAATTCCAGTAAAGAGTGGGCTAGTGTGGGAAATTAATATAACGGCAGGAAGGAGGAGAGAGATAACAGTAACCAATCGTAGCCGCCCTGTTTTAGTCAAGGGGAGAGGGCTCCATAAAAGGACCCACCATCCAGTAGAGAGAGAGAAATGAGGTGACCTGGGCCCAGGATTCATTATAGGTAATTATCAGACCATCTCCCAGCACTTACAGTATGCTTGCATTGTCATATGTTTGTCTGTCTATTTGTAATGTAATGTATATACTTTGTGTTTGAAACTAATATTTACTCCCTTGCCAAAGACTGTAAATGTTTGCGGTGTATTAGATAGACTAATAACCATTCTTTAATAAATGCTTATTATATTGAAGCTTTCAAATCTTGTCAAAAAGAACTCTTATTTAAACCATATCATATATCGTTGAATATTGAATATTAAATATTAAATATTAATATTTAAAAAGCAACAAAAGGGTACAGGCATGGTGGCATGGTGTGCCTTTTCCTCCTGTGAGTGAGCCAAAGACGGGAGGAGAAGGGCGGGTGTGCTACACACACACATATATATATATATATATATATATATATATTGTGAGGGGGTTAGCTCGGCAGCGGGTGTGTGTGACCCCCGGGATGGGCTCCCCACACAAAACAGGCCCAACAAACGGAGGTTGTGGTTTTCAAAATCAAAAAAAGGTGCGGTTTATTTTCTATTTACAGTGACAAAACACAGCAAAGCCAAAAGAAACAAACAAAATAAATCCTGGTCAACTTGACCTCTGACTAAACATACAGGTTTCCTAACTAACAACTGGGATCAGCCTAGTGCTGTCCTAGTCCCTAAGTCCCTGGTTTAGTAAAAGTCCAAACAAATAGCCACACAGGCTTTGCCTCACCGCACAGGGGTTCACTCTCCCTAGACAGTCCACACAGGTCTGGTTCCAGGCATGAGCTAACATCTAATGAAGCTGGGAGTTCTTATAGAGGCCTAAATGAGCTGACAAGGTTCAGCTGGTCTCCTCATCTTTGTCTGCACGACGCCCCACACTCTCCCTAGAGGTATGAGTCATCCATGAGCCCACTAGCCTTATACAACTCTCCACCTAGTTGTATAAGTCGGCGTAAAGCCTGAATCTGGGCGAAATATATCTACCCCCCTGGATGCAACCAGGTGACTTTACCTTCCTGCTGTCACATACCCCCCCCTCTTGTTTTAACCTCGGGGTTGGAACACCAGCAATCAGGCATTCATGTACTCGAGACAAAGCATCCACATTCCCCATTTGAACGCCAGGGCGATGCTTTACTGTGAAGTTGAATTCCTGGAGGGCCAGGAACCACCTATTCACTCTTCTATTTGTTTCCTTGTTTTGAGCCATCCACTTTAACGGAGCGTGATCCGTAACCATGTCAAAGTGCCTACCTAGCAGGTAGTACCGAAGGGAATCTAGAGCCCACTTCACCGCTAAACACTCCTTTTCAACGGTGGCGTAATTTACCTCATGGGACTTCAACTTCCTGCTGAGGTAAATGACTGGGTGCTCTTCCCCGTTCCAGACCTGGGACAATACTGCTCCTAACCCCACATCTGACGCATCACTTTGTACGACAAAGTCTTTAGAGAAGTCGGGTGAGTACAACACTGGCTGGCTACATAAGGCTTGTTTCAAGAATTGGAATGCTGCCTCAGCCTCGGGGGTCCATTTAATCATGACCGACCCTTTCCCCTTCGTTAGGTTGGTTAGGGGCACAGCCTTAGAAGCAAAGTGGGGAATGAATCGCCGATAATACCCAGCGATTCCCAGAAAGGCTCGTACCTGCTTCTTGCTGTTGGGACGTGGCCAACTCTGGATGGCCTCGACTTTGTTGAGTTGGGGTTTTATTACTCCCCTCCCAATGGTGTACCCAAGATATTTGGCCTCCTCCTGCCCAATGGTACACTTCTTGGGGTTAGCCGTAAACCCCGCTTCCCGAACAGAGTCCAGGACTGCTTGCACTTTTGGCAGATGTGAGGCCCAATCTGTGCTATGGACAATTACGTCATCCAGGTAAGCCGCAGCATACTTCCGATGGGGCCTCAGCATCTGGTCCATTTTCCGCTGGAATGTGGCCGGCGCATTCTGTAACCCGAACGGCATTCTTTTATATTGGAACGCCCCGTCTGGGGTTACAAATGCGGTTTTCTCTTTGGCCAATTTGGCCAGGGGGATTTGCCAATACCCTTTTGTGAGGTCAAGAGTCGTCATGTATCGGGCTGTTCCCAGCCGGTCGATCAACTCATCTATACGTGGCATGGGGTAGGTGTCAAATTTTGTAACTTTGTTCAACTGACGAAAATCGTTACAAAATCGCCAGTTCCCATCCGGTTTAGGCACCAACACAATGGGACTAGACCAATCACTTTGGGACTCCTCTATCACCCCTAAGTTCAGCATTTTCTGTACTTCCTCCCGTATTGCCTCCCGTCGGGCCTCTGGGATCCGATAGGGTTTTAACTTCACCCTTTCGCCGGGCGGGGTAATGATGTCATGCTCTACCCCAAATGTTTGTCCCGGCAGCTCAGAGAATACCTCCTTGTTGCGAAGCACAAACTCCTTAACCTCCTGTTGTTGGGGTTGTGACAAGGTGGCTGCTATTCCAACCTCAGGAATCACGCAACCAGTTTGAGCTGGTGACCAAGTGTCTGCGACTAGGGACTCTCTATCCCTCCAGGCTTTCAACAGATTAACGTGATAGATCTGTTCGGGCTTTCGCCTTCCTGGTTGTCTGACCTTGTAATTCACTTCGCTCACTTTTTCCATTATCTCGTAGGGGCCTTGCCATTTGGCAAGGAATTTACTTTCAACCGTAGGGACAAGTACCAGTATCCTATCCCCCGGGGAAAAGGTACGGGTCTTGGCTCCATGGTTGTACACTCTCTGCTGTGCTAACTGCGCTTGGGCCAAATGTTCCTTCACGATGGGCATTACCTGTGCAATTCGGTCTTGCATCAGGGCGACATGCTCAATCACACTCCTGTGGGGAGAACTCTCACTTTCCCAAGTTTCCTTGGCAATATCCAACAGCCCTCTTGGGTGTCTCCCATACAGTAACTCAAAGGGGGAGAATCCCGTAGAGGATTGGGGCACCTCCCTAATAGCAAACATCAGATAAGGAAGTAGACAGTCCCAATCCTTTCCATCTCTATCCACCACTTTCTTTAACATTTGTTTTAGGGTTTTGTTGAATCTTTCAACCAGCCCATCGGTTTGGGGGTGATACACAGATGTACGTAATTGCGTCACTTTGAACAATTTACACAGCTCTTTCATAACCCGGGACATAAAGGGTGTACCTTGGTCCGTAAGCAGTTCTTTACAAATACCCACCCGGCTAAACACAAGAGATAGCTCTTTGGCTATGGTTTTGGCCGAGGTATTTCGGAGAGGGATCGCTTCTGGATAACGGGTGGCATAGTCCATTATAACTAATATGTACTGGTGCCCCCTAGCGGACTTGATTATAGGACCTACCAAATCCATGGCGATCCTCTCAAACGGGACCTCAATGATGGGTAGAGGGACCAGTGGGCTACGGAAATGTGGCATCGGGGCCGACCTCTGACACACAGGGCAGGAGGAACAATAATTTTCTATGTCCTTCATCACCCCCGGCCAATAGAATCTCTGTAATACCCTCTCTCGGGTTTTCTCTGTCCCCAGATGACCTCCAAGAATGTGCCCATGGGCCAACTCCAACACCAACTTCCTGTAAGGTTTGGGCACCACAAGCTGCTCAACGGTTTCTTCTGCCCTTTTTGCCACCCGATACAGTAGGTCCTTCTCTACGCTGAAGTATGGGTAAGTGCAGGTATTATCTGGGTTCACTAACTCGCCATCTATTTTCACTACGTTTTCCCGTGCCTTTATTAGGGCGGGGTCTTTCAACTGTTCTGTGGCAAAGTTTTCCCTGTGAACCTCAAGATCAGAAAACTCCACAGACGGTAGGTTTTCGTCTGAGGAGGTGGGCTCCTCTCCAGTTTCTTGAGTCTCCCCTGCCAATACTGATAAGGGAAATTCCGGAGAGTCCTCACCACTCTCAGGGGAGTTCTGGCTATCACATTCCTGGTACACAGGGGCACCAGTGGGGGGCTCAGGATCATCCCACAGTTCCCAGAACTTCGGAAAATCCCTTCCCACAATGGCGTCATACGGTAACTGAGATACTAAGCCCACTGGATGAGAGAGGGTACCTTTGGGGGTCTCGAAACACACTGTAGTCACTGGATACTCTCGGGTGTCCCCATGCACACAAATAACAGCTACCTTGCTATTCCCAGAGACCTCTGTTTTAACTAACTCAGCCTTTATCAGGGTCACAAGGCTACCTGAATCCAGCAATACCACAACATTTCTACCATTAACACACATTTTGCATAAATGTTTCTCAGTTCCTCGAATGGCAGTGCATGCGACTGTCGCACACAGCGACTGACGTCTGCCCGTCAGAAAGTCACACTGCATGGGTTCCTCCACAACCGGGCAATTGGCTGCAATATGTCCCGCTTGCCGGCAGCGGTAGCAAACTATCCTTCTTGCCGCCTCTTGAGCCGCTGATTTCCCAGGCTGTTCTCGCCAAACTTGGGGTAGAGCTCCCACCCTCTCACTCTCTCCACCCTTACCCCTTGGAATCCTCTTATCCGCCCCTGGGGATGGTCTGGTCTTAGGGTGGAAAGTCCGAGAGTCTCTGGAAGAGGCCGTCAGGTTCTCTGTAGCCAAGTATTTCTCCACACGATCCACAAGACCATCGGCCGTCTCTGGGTCTCCATGGCTTACCCACTTTTGGATGGCAGTAGGAAGAGCTCTCAAAAACCGATCCATTACAACACGTTCCACAATCTTTGGTGCGGACAAAGTCTCTGGCTGTAGCCACTTTCTGCTCAGGTGAATGAGATCATACATTTGAGACCTGGGGGGTTTTCCAAGCTGGAAAGTCCAGTTATGCACACGCTGAGCCCGGACAGCCTGGGTGACACCCAGCCTTGCCAATATCTCAGCTTTTAGCATCACATAGTCTTTTGCTTGGTCAGGCTCTAGGTCATAGTAAGCCTTCTGCGATTCACCAGTTAACAGAGGAGCCACCAGTCCAGCCCACTGCTCCTCAGGCCACTTTTCTCTTTCAGCAGTCCTTTCAAATGTGGTCAAAAATACCTCTGGATCATCCTCTCCAGTCATTTTTGTCAATAAACGACTCACCCCAAAGGACGCGGTATTAGTGGGACGGCTTTCCTCACTGGTCTGCGGACGTTGCTGCATTACTGCTTCCATTTGTTGTAGTCTCTGCTCTTGCTTCTGTAACAGGTCTATGAAGCGGGCCTCAGATTGCTGCTGGGCTTGTTGCTGAGCTTCCAGACTCTGTTGGTGAGCTTGCTGCTGGGCTGCAAGGCTCTGTTGATGAGCTTGCTGCTGGGCTGCGAAGTTCTGTTGTTGAGCTGCAAGGCTCTGTTGATGAGCTGCAAGGCTCTTTTGCAAACCTGCATTTGTCTGCTGTTGATTGGCATTTGCTAGAGCCAGCTGCTTCAGTATCTCCTCCATGCTGGCTTAAAAAAAAACTGCCACTGGTTCTCCACCAACTGTGAGGGGGTTAGCTCGGCAGCGGGTGTGTGTGACCCCCGGGATGGGCTCCCCACACAAAACAGGCCCAACAAACGGAGGTTGTGGTTTTCAAAATCAAAAAAAGGTGCGGTTTATTTTCTATTTACAGTGACAAAACACAGCAAAGCCAAAAGAAACAAACAAAATAAATCCTGGTCAACTTGACCTCTGACTAAACATACAGGTTTCCTAACTAACAACTGGGATCAGCCTAGTGCTGTCCTAGTCCCTAAGTCCCTGGTTTAGTAAAAGTCCAAACAAATAGCCACACAGGCTTTGCCTCACCGCACAGGGGTTCACTCTCCCTAGACAGTCCACACAGGTCTGGTTCCAGGCATGAGCTAACATCTAATGAAGCTGGGAGTTCTTATAGAGGCCTAAATGAGCTGACAAGGTTCAGCTGGTCTCCTCATCTTTGTCTGCACAACGCCCCACACTCTCCCTAGAGGTATGAGTCATCCATGAGCCCACTAGCCTTATACAACTCTCCACCTAGTTGTATAAGTCGGCGTAAAGCCTGAATCTGGGCGAAATATATCTACCCCCCTGGATGCAACCAGGTGACTTTACCTTCCTGCTGTCACAATATATATATGCAGCTTTTGATGAAGAGAAAAATACAGCTCAGCTGAAATCACATTAGAAAACCATGTCATAATACCATCTATACACCAAAAAAAAGAGAAAGAATTAATTTGTAAATAAAGCCTGAATTTTATACTAGGACTAAGGCCCCTTTCACACTTATACGACTTGTCCCACGATTTGTGATGGCAAAGTCGCTTGACAAGTCGTTCCCCATGATTTTCAATGACAACCATTCATATTAGTACGACTGCAAGTCGTTCCGACTTCAAAGTAGTCCCTGCACTACTTTGGTCCGATTTTGATGCAGGCATTCCCTGAAATCGCGGCCGCAAATCGCGGCAAAATCGCGGCTGCGAAATCATGGTAAAATTGCGCGATTTTGAAGTCGTATAAGTGTGAAAGGGGCCTAACCAGTAACAATATAAAAAAAAAAAAGTGATTTAAAAAAATGTCAAAAAATTATATAATATATATATATATATAGTATCTAGATCTAGATTGTAAGGCTCTAATGAGCCGGGCCCCCTGGTCCCTCCTGTATTAAATAGTATTGTAACTGTACTGTCTGCCCTCATGTTGTAAAGCGCTGCACAAACTGTTGGCGCCATACAAATCCTGAATAATAAAAAGAATAATAAGAATATTGGTTGTAGTGCAACAACACCAAACAATACACAGTCAAAGCAGTAATTTTTTCATCTTTCCATCTATTAAATCTTCTGCCCTTGTTGTTTTAACTTTGGATAGTAAAACATTTTTTTTTCTGCCAGTAAATCCCTTATGCAGCCTATTTCCTGTTTCTTGTCTGGTCATTAGCCTAGGCTTATGACATCATGCACAGCTCTCTCTCTCTCGCTCTCCTGAGAATTTGCCAGGAATGAAGGAAGGAAGGGGGAGGAGTCATAAGAGGGCCAGCTGCAGAGCTGGAGGTGTGCCTCTGTGTAAATCCAGGAAGTGAACAAGCAGCAGCTTCAGCTGCCCACAGTTAAAATGGCTGCAGCCAGACTCAGTGGAGGGAGATTTCTGCAGCATATTTGGCAAGTACAGAATCACAGTATACAGTGGAACCTTGTATTACGAGCATAATCCGTTCCAGGAGAATGCTTGTAATCCAAAGCACTCGCATATCAAAGCGAGTTTCCCCATAGAAGTCAATGGAAACTAAGAGAATTCGTTCCGCATTGACTTCTATGGCATGCAAATACCGCAACTGGCAAGAGGTGGGGGGGCGCCGGAGAGCCTCAGAAAAACTCGGGGACCCTGGGAAAAATTAGGAAACACTCGGGAACGGAGTATTTCCGAGTGATTCCGAGTATTTCCGAATGGCTCGGAACGGCTCCGAACTGTTCCGAGTGTCACCGGCGCCCCCGCACCTCAGGCCAAATGTGGTACTGCACACCCCATTGAATTCTGCTCGTTTTGCGAGACAACACTCGAAAACCGAGTCGGAATTGAAAAAAAAAAGTTGCTTGTTATTCAAAACGCTCGTTAACCGCATTACTCGTAAACCAAGGTTCCCCTGTATATGGAATAATATGCAAAGTGGTTGGAGGGAAGCTTCAGAATGGCAAAGATGTTTTTATTACAAATTATGAGCGCAGACTGCTGTTCCTCTTTAAGTGCGCTGTCATCTAAACCAGTTGGTTAAAATGTGTCAGGTAGGTACATTATTATTACTCCTTGTACTGTCATTATCAGCATTCAGCATATCTTAGTATCTCAGCACTCACATATTTGGAATATCACATTACAGAGTCTTTGTAAAGAGTCAAAATCTTGCTGTCAGAAGTGGGATTCGAACCCACGCCTCCAGAGGAGACTGCGACCTGAACGCAGCGCCTTAGACCGCTCGGCCATCCTGACATCATTGTAAGTTGTACAGGATCACCCAGAATCCTGATCAGCTGCTCGTGTCAACTAGGGATGAGTTTCGTGTTCTAGTCGAACCCATGTTTGACTTGAACATAGCCTGTTCAGTTGTTCGCCGAATTGCGAACATTATGGGCCGTTTGCGGCAAATTCGAGTGGCGCGTCACGGCCCATAATTCACTGCGGCATCGCAGTGCATTGCTGGCTGATGATTGGCCAAGCATGCACTATGACCCGCATGCTTTGGCTAATCACAGCGCAGAAAAACGGAGAGCCATAATTGGCCAAAGCCAGGGTGGCTTTGGCCAATTATGTCTCAGGGGGTTTAGTACACGCCCCACACTATATAAGGCCGCCTGCGTGGCGGCCTTGTGTAGTGTGTTGCAGCGGTGGTTAAAGACAGAGAGAGAGAGAGCGAGAGAGAGATAGTGTCATTTAATTTGAGTTAGATAGAGCAGGCAGGCGAGTCAGTTAGCTGCAGTTACAGTGTGTGGAGGATATATATGCATCCTAGGTGTTGTACATATATTTATACACTGTATTCAGTTTAGCTAGATCCGTTCCTGTTATTCTCTATACTGTGACAGGCAGGCAGGTGATTGTGCTAGCTGAAGTCAGTGTTTCACTTAGGCTGCATTCACACCTGAGCGTTTTGTTGCCTGAAGCCTGAAGCTACAAAACGCTAGAGGGGAAAAAATCCATTATTCTCTATGGAGATGGTTCACATCTCCACTCCAAAATGCCTGAGGCCGAAACGCCTGAAGCGCGCGAATTGGGCAGATTTGTGCGTTTTTCTGCTTTTTTCATTGGCGACCCTTGGACCTGTACAAAATCGCGGCAAAAACGCTGTAAAAAACGCCACAAAAAACGCTGCTAAATCACGGTAAAATTGTGTGACTTTCTGCCCGAAAACGCTATGTTCAGGTGTGAATGGGGCCTAAGTGTACTGTGTGCTTTGCATAGCGTTCACCTAAAGCTTACCTGAATACAGTTAGTGACTAATAGTGATGCTCTCATAATAAAACCACAGGCAGAGAGCTGCAAGTATTTTCAGTTAGTGTACTGTGGCCTCTGCACAGTTTTCACCTAAAACTAACTGAAGACTAGGGATGAGCTCGGTGTTCGCACGTTCGGCGAACAACGAACGATTTGGGCCGTTCGCGCCAAATTCGAGTGACGCGAACGGCCCACAATACACTGCGCCATCGCAGTGTAATCCCGGCGCTGTGATTGGCCAAGCATGCACTGTGACCCTGCATGCTTGGCCAATCACAGCGCCGGCAGCGAGGAGAGCAATGATTGGCCACAGGCAGGATGCCTGTGGCCAATTATAGCTATGGGGGTTTAGTACACGCCCCACACTATAAAAGGCCGCCAGCGCGGTGGCCTTGTGTAGTGTGTTCCGGAGCAGGGAAAGTGAAGGATAGGCAGGGACAGTGTCAAATCTTGTCAAATCTATTCTTTGCTAAACCTTGTGTGTAGGGACAGAGAAGGATAGGCAGGGAGAGTGTCAGTGTCATATTCTTTGCGAAACCTTGTGTGTAGGGAGAGAGAAGGATAGGCAGGGAGAGTGTCAGTGTCATATACTTTGATAAACCTTGTGTGCAGGGAGAGAGAAGGATAGGCAGGGGACAGTGTCAGTGTCATATTCTTTGCTAAACCTTGTGTGCAGGGAGAGAGAAGGATAGGCAGGGAGAGTGTCAGTGTCATATACTTTGATAAACCTTGTGTGCAGGGAGAGAGAAGGATAGGCAGGGGACAGTATCAGTGTCATTGTTGCTAAGCCTCCTGCACATTATACACCTGAAGTTAGCCCGTATTGCTGCTTTTTCCTGGTGTGTTACACCAACAGGATTTTGCGGCACTTACAGCGGACGGAGTGTACCTCCTGACCATATTACACCTTAACTTAGCCTGTATTGCTGCTTTTTCCTGGTGTGTTACACCAACAGAATTTTGCGGCACTTACAGCGGGCGGAGTGTACCTCCTAACCATGTTACACCTTAACTTAGCCTGTATAGCTGCTTTGTCCTGGTGTGTTACACCAACAGGATTTTGCGGCACTTACAGCGGGCGGAGTGTGCCTCCTGACCATATTACACCTTAACTTAGCCTGTATTGCTGCTTTGTCCTGGTGTGTTACACCAACAGGATTTTGCGGCACTTACAGCGGGCGGAGTGTGCCTCCTGACCATATTACACCTTAACTTAGCCTGTATTGCTGCTTTTTCCTGGTGTGTTACACCAACAGGATTTTGCTGCACTTACAGCGGGCGGAGTGTGCCTCCTGACCATATTACACCTTAACCACTTAAGCCCCGGACCATTTCGGGCCATTAGGACCAAGCCTGTTTTTGGGATTCGGCACTGCGCTGCTTTAACTGTAAATTGTGCGGACATGCAATGTTGTACCCAAATGAAATTTGCGTCCTTTTCTTCCCACAAATAGAGCTTTCTTTTAATGGTATTTGATTGCCTCTGCGATTTTTATTTTTTGCGATATAAACAGAAAAAGACCGAAAATTTTGAAAAAAAATGATATTTTCTACTTTTTGTTATAAGAAAAATCGAATAAACTCAATTTTAGTCATACATTTAGGCCAAAATGTATTCAGCCACATGTCTTTAGTAAAAAAAATGTCAATAAGCGTATATTTATTGGTTTGCGCAAAAGTTATAGCGTTTACAAACTAGGGTACATTTTCAGAAATTTACACAGCCTTAAATTTATGACTGCCTATCTCATTTCTTGAGGTGCTAAAATGGCAGGGCAGTACAAAACCCCCCCAAATGACCCCATTTTGGAAAGTAGACACCCCAAGGAAATTGCTGAGAGGCATGTTGAGCCCATTGAATATTTTTTTTTTTGTCCCAAGTGATTGAATAATGACAAAAAAAAAAAAAATTACAAAAAGTTGTCACTAAATGATATATTGCTCACACATGCCATGGTTATATGTGGAATTGCACCCCAAAATACATTCTGCTGCTTCTCCTGAGTACGGGGATACCACATGTGTGGGACTTTTTAGGAGCCTAGCCACGTACGGGACCCCGGAAACCAAGCACCGCCTTCGGGATTTCTAAGGGTGCAAATTTTTGATTTCACTCCTCACTACCTATCACAGTTTCGAAGGCCATAAAATGCCAAAATAGCACAAAACCCCCCCAAATGACCCCATTTTGGAAAGTAGACACCCCAAGCTATTTACTGAGAGGCATGTTCAGTCCATGGAATATTTTATATTTTGCCACAAGTTGCGGGAATATGACAAACTTTTTTTTTTTTGCACAAAGTTGTCACTAAATGATATATTGCTCACACATGCCATGGGCATATGTGAAATTACACCCCAAAATACATTCTGCTGCTTCTCCTGAGTACGGGGATACCACATGTGTGGGACTTTTTGGGAGCCTAGCCGCGTACGGGACCCCAAAAACCAAGCACCGCCTTCAAGGTTTCTAAGGCCATAAATTTTTGATTTCACTCCTCACTACCTATTGTCATGGATATGCAGCAGTGTTTGTCTGTCAGCTTACCTTCCTTCCCATGTGTTCATCTTAGAGGCCTGAGCCCTTTCACCTGGCTTCCTTTATAATCTCCTCCCAGCCTGACTCCACCCCAGGCCCTATCACAGAACACTATATTAACCTGTGCACTGCAAGCCTGCTTTGCTGATCAACGTGTTTGTTAGGCATTGTGTGTTTGGGTTCCTGCCTGCCGTGTGCTACGTCTGTCTCTCTGTTACGTTATTGGCTTGTCCCTGACCATCCCTGTCTGCTCGTGACCCTTGACCTTCGGCTCGTTCTTCGTTATCCTTGTCTGCTTGTGGCCCCTGACCTTCGGCTTGTTATTCGGTTCTCTCTATCGTGTGCTGCTGCTTCCCCTTATCCTACGGGGCGTGAGCTAGGAAACTCCAGGGGCCGTGACCTGGTCCCAGCCTGCAGCGTAACATCCTCACCACTAGAGGCCCTGGAGAAGACCAGCTGGGTCTTAGACTCCGCGCCCTGGGGAATCTTGGCTCTCGCTTCCGTTGGGATCCCGGTTGTGCTCCTCTGGTCCCGCTTTCCACAACCACCCAGTTTCCTATCCACAGAAGCCAGCCATAGGGTTCACTACCTCGCGGTGCACTCCTGTCCCCCTACGGTGTGCATCTGTCACCTGGCCACAGGTGACCCTGACACCTATCACAGTTTTGAAGGCCATAAAATGCCAAGATGGCACAAACCCCCCCAAATGACCCCATTTTGGAAAGTAGACACCCCAAGCTATTTGCTGAGAGGCATGTTGACCCCATTGAGTATTTTTTTTTTTGTCCCAAATGATTGAATAATGACAAAAAGAAAAAAAAAATGTACAAAAAGTTGTCACTAAATGATATATTGCTCACACATGCCATGGTTATATGTGGAATTGCACCCCAAAATACATTCTGCTGCTTTTCCTGAGTACGGGGATACCACATGTGTGGGACTTTTTGGGAGCCTAGCCGCGTACAGGGCCCCAAAAACCAAGCAAATCCTTCAGGATTTCTAAGGGCGTAAATTTTTGATTTCACTCCTCACTACCTATCACAGTTTCGAAGGCCATAAAATGCCAAAATAGCACAAAACCCCCCCAAATTACCCCATTTTGGAAAGTAGACACCCCAAGCTATTTGCTGAGAGGCATGTTGAGTCCATGGAATATTTTATATTTTGCCACAGGTTGCGGGAATATGACAAACTGTTTTTTTTTTGCACAAAGTTGTCACTAAATGATATATTGCTCACACATGCCATGGGCATATGTGAAATTACACCCCAAAATACATTCTGCTGCTTCTCCTGAGTACGGGGATACCACATGTGTGGGACTTTTTGGGAGCCTAGCCGCGTACGGGACCCCAAAAACCAAGCACCGCCTTCAAGGTTTCTAAGGGCATAAATTTTTGATTTCGCTCCTCACTACCTATCACAGTTTTGAAGGCCATAAAATGCCAAGATGGCACAAACACCCCCAAATGACCCCATTTTGGAAAGTAGACACCCCAAGCTATTTGCTGAGAGGCATGTTGAGCCCATTGAATATTTTTTTTTTTGTCCCAAATGATTGAATAATGACAAAAAGAAAAAAAAAAAACAATGTACAAAAAGTTGTCACTAAATGATATATTGCTCACACATGCCATGGTTATATGTGAAATTACACCCCAAAATACATTCTGCTGCTTCTCCTGAGTACGGGGATACCACATGTGTGGGACTTTTTGGGAGCCTAGCCGCGTACGGGACCCCAAAAACCAAGCACCGCCTTCAAGGTTTCTAAGGGCATAAATTTTTGATTTCACTCCTCACTACCTATCACAGTTTTGAAGGCCATAAAATGTCAAAACAGCCCAAAACCCCCACAAATGACCCCATTTTGGAAAGTAGACACCCCAAGCTATTTGCTGAGAGGCATGGTGAGTATTTTACAGCTCTCATTTGTTTTTGAAAATTAAGAAAGACATTTTTTTTTCTTTTTTTTTTTCTTTTTTTACATTTTCAAAACTTTGTGACAAAAAGCGAGATCTGCAAAATACTCAACATACCTCTCAGCAAATAGCTTGGGGTGTCTACTTTCCAAAATGGGGTCATTTGGGGGGGTTTTGTGCCATCTGGGCATTCCATGGCCTCCGAAACTGTGATAGGCAGTGAGGAGTGAAATCAAAAATTTACACCCATAGAAATCCTGAAGGCGGTGCTTGGTTTTTGGGGTCCCGTACGCGACTAGGCTCCCAAAAAGTCCCACACATGTGGTATCCCCGTACTCAGGAGAAGCAACAGAATGTATTTTGGGGTGTAATTCCACATATGCCCATGGCATGTTTGAGCAATATATAATTTAGTGACAACTTTTTGTACATTTTTTTTTTTTTGGTCATTATTCAATCACTTGGGACAAAAAAAAAAAAATATTCAATGGGCTCAACATGCCTCTCAGCAAATAGCTTGAGGTGTCTACTTTACAAAATGGGGTCATTTGGGGGGGTTTTGAACTGTCCTGGCATTTTATGCACAACATTAGGAAGCTTATGTCACACATCATCCACTCTTCTAACCACTTGAAGACAAAGCCCTTTCTGACACTTTTTGTTTACATGAAAGAAAAAATTTTTTTGCAAGAAAATTATGTTGAACCCCCAAACATTATATATTTTTTTAAAGCAAAGGCCCTACAGATTAAAATAGTGGGTGTTGCATTTTTTTTTTCCACACAGTATTTGCGCAGCGATTTTTCAAACGCATTTTTTGGGGGAAAAACACACTTTTTTTATTTTTAATGCACTAAAAAACACTATATTGCCCAAATGTTTGATGAAATAAAAAAGATGATCATAGGCCGAGTACATGGATACCAAACACGACATGCTTTAAAATTGCGCACAAACGCGCAGCGGCGACAAAACTACATTCATTTTTAAAAGCATTTAAAAGCCTTTACAGGTTACCACGTTAGATTTACAGAGGAGGTCTACTGCTAAAATGACTGCCCTCGATCTGACCTTCGCGGTGATACCTCACATGCATGATGCAATTGCTGTTTACATATGACGCTAGACCGACGCTTGCGTTCGCCTTTGCGCAATAGCAGGGGGGGACAGCGGTGCTTTTTTTTTTTTTTTTTTATTATTTATTTGGCTTTTTTATTTTATTTTTAAACTGTGCCTTCCATATTTTATTTTTTTACCATTTTTATCGTTATCTCAGGGAATGTAAATATCCCCTATGATAGCAATAGGTAGTGACAGGTACTCTTTTTTTGAAAAAAATTGGGGGGTTAGACCCTAGATCTTTCCTCTGCCCTCAAAGCATCTGACCACACCAAGATCGGTGTGATAAAATGCTTTCCCAATTTCCCAATGGCGCTTTTTATATCCGGGGGGGGGGACATTCCCTCCCACTGCTTGTAAAAGCAGTCTAGAGGCTAATTATCTGCTAGAATTGCTTTTACATGAAAGCCGGCTGCTGGCTGAAAAGAATGATACCAAGATGATACCTAAACCCGCAGGCATCATTCTGGTATAAACATTCAAAGTCCAGCAACATACCAGTACGTTGCTGGTCCTTGTTGGACATGTATTGTAATCTTTTTTTTCATACAGCCTATTGGCTGAACGAAAAAAAGAGATTGATTGGTGGGTATGCCCACCATTAGAATACCTCCCTTCATCCACCCACTTCTAATGATGGGCATATATGCCGAAGCATGGGGGCATCCTCCCGCAAAAAAGTTATGCCGCGTACACACGGTCAAGCCTTCGTCGGAATTTCGACCGTATGTACGCGGCATAAAAGGTTATGCCGCGTACACACGGTCGGACTTTTCCACGGATAAGCCTCCGTTGGAATTTCGACCGTATATACGCGGCATTAGGAGCAAAATCGCTCCTCCGCCCCTGCTGCCCCCATGCTTCGGCATATATGCTCTTTTTTTTAACTGTGGTGGTGAAATCACCTCCTACAGCACTGGAGTCACGGCTTTATGTATCGTGGGAGCAAACGCTGTTGCTGTCAAGATAAATAATTCCGCGCTGCAGTTGAATGGCGCACCTGAAAACAAAAAATTACATACCTGAAAAGCAAGCATGATAAAACATTGCAGAATAGAATACAGTAAAAAAGAGCAGAACAATAGAGAGAAAATAGAGAGAGAGAGAACAATAAAACGACAACTATTTTTGGTTTTTTTATTTTATATTTTTTTTGTGTTTTGTTTTTTACGTTTTTTTTTTTCTTTTTTACACTTTTTTTTGTAACTTTACAACTGTAATGGTTCGGGTCTCTCAAAATGTAATGGCATCTTGGGAGACCCTGTGTAAGTGTGTCCTAGTCTGTGAAATGCTGTACCCTACGCTAAAACTTCACTTTTGAGTGGTAGCGTTCAAAACATTCACCTTGGCAAAGACCAGGCTTGTCAGGACAGAGTGGACAAAAACTACGGGTGTCACGCCTAAATCCGCGCTTGCTACAGACACAACATCTTTTTTGGGGGTGGCTTTGGGTAGGGGTACTCGGGAGGACATACGAATAATGCCTCTCATGCAGCCGGCTTACTGCATTTGGTTGGGGATGGTGAGGTGCAGAACCGCCTGGATACAGGAGTTCTGTGACTATCTCATTCTGGAATTTTAGAAGAGATAACGTCCCGCCTGAAGCTCTGTATAGCACATGAGCGTTCAGCAAAGCCAATTGGAATAATGATAGAGACACTTTTTTGTACCAGCGTCTCGCCTTACGGTCAATTAGATACGGCGCCATCAACTGGTCGTTGAGGTCCACCCCTCCCATATTTTGGTTATATTCGTGGACACAGAGGGGTTTCTCCACAACACCAGTCGCCGTACGAATTTGGACTGTCGTGTCTGCATGAAGGGAGGTAAGAAGGAAAACATTCTTATTGTCCCTCCACTTCATAGCAAGCAAGTTATTACACTTCAAGCAGGCTCTCTCCCCCAGCCTAAGACGGGCATCTACAAGCCGCTGGGGAAAGCCCCGGCGATTAGGTCGCACGGTGCCACATGCTCCAATCTTATGATCAAACAAGTGACTAAACAGTGGCACGCTCGTGTAATAATTGTCCACATACAAGTGGTACCCCTTTCCGAATAAGGGTGACACCAAGTTCCACACTATCTTGCCAGCGCTCCCTATGTAATCCGGGCAGTTGACCGACTCAATCTGACTGTCTTTTCCCTCATAAACTGTAAAGTTCACTACATAGCCTGTTGCCCTGTCACAGAACTTGTAGAGCTTGACCCCGTATCTGGCACGCTTGCTAGGAAGGTACTGCTTGAAAGACAAGCGGCCAGAAAATTTAATCAGGGACTCATCAACGCAGACAACTTGATCGGGAGTAAACAAGGCTGCAAAACGTTCGTTGAAGTGGTTTATGAGGGGCCGAATTTTATAGAGCCGGTCGTATTCAGGGTCCCCACGTGGACGACAAAGTTCATTGTCGTTGAAGTGCATGAACCGCAAAATCTGCTCGTATCGTGCCCTGGACATGGAGGCAGAGAACACGGGCATGTGGTCAATTGGGTGCGTGGACCAATAAGCACGCAATGACGGAAATGTATGTGTGCCCATGTTGAGGGAAAGGCCCAGAAAGGTCTTAAATTCGGAAACCGTAATTGGTTTCCAATTTCTGGCAATTTTAGGCAACTGGGGGTTAGCGGCGATAAATTGACCAGCATATAAATTACTCTGGTCCACAATAGATCTATAGAGATCTTCCGTGAAAAACAGCGAATAAAAATCAATTGGAATAAAATCAGCTGTTTCCACCTGAATACCGGGTTGGGCAGTGAATGGGGGAAGTACGGGTTCTGCAGAAGTGGTGGGGACCCAATCGGGATAGGCGAATTCTGCAGGAAGGGCAGTATGGGCACGACGGGCCTGCCTTTGTCTTCTTGGTGGCAGCGGGACACTACTTGTGCTTGCCACCCCGCCAGCTTGAACTGCACTTATGGGACTCGCCACGTCACCAAGTGTTACTGCAGTGCTGGATGTACGTCCAGGCTGTACTAGGCCGCTGGTGCTTGCCAGTTCACCAGAAGGAATAGCGGCGCTAGTACTACTCTGCTCCATGATACGAGAGACCTGCGGTTCTTGCTCCTCAACAACCTCAGAAGATCGGGATCGGGTACGCCTGACCTTAGCAGGGACCTCAACTTCGTCGTCAGAGCTATCTGACGTGGGGCCGCTGACGTCACTGTCTTCTACGGGAAGATATTCTGAGCCTGAATCTGACAGATACGTGACCTCCTCTTCACTATCTGTCATGCTCAGAATCTCGTAGGCCTCTTTACTAGTGTACCTTCGTCTTGCCATTTTGGGCTCTAAATTTAGGGGTACACTAGTAAGATTCACAGGAAAAAAAGCACCCGACTGTCGTCAGCAAATATATCAAACGCTACAAAAAAACCTGTTAGCGATCGCAGGGATCAGGCCTGTCTCTGCGAACGCTGCAGTTATGTGTGTTGTGTTTGGTAAGTGACAGTGATCGATCGATACTGCACTTGGGTGGGCTGGGCTGGGCTGGGCGGAGGGGCTAAACGCAGGTACTAGCAGGTATCTGGGCTGATCCCGCTAACACTGCGTTTTTGGGAACCCTAAACCGCTGGGGATGCTAGTATAGATCTGATCAGATACTATACCACTAAGGGAGGTGTATGCTTTGCGCGTGGGTGTTAGCGTTACTGGCACTAACCTAACACTGCCTGGGGCGACGCAGACCCTCTCTGGCGCTAAAACCTAATTGATCTCACCCGCCGGGCGATCAGGGGGGTTAAACCTTTATTGGGTTATATACGGCGGGTGCCCTGATGCTATAAAAAGCAAACTAATCAACCAGCGTCACCCGTAACCTTTATATGGTGATCACTGGTGAAAGGGTTAACTAGGGGCAATCAGGGGGTTAAAACCTTTATTAGGTTAAATATGGGGGTACCTGACACCAATAAAAACCTGCGGCGAACCTAAAAAAAAAATAACTGCCTATCTAAAACACCAGCGACACGAATACAGCGATCGGAAAAACAATCGCTTAGTGACGCTGAAGTTAGGGGGTGAAAGGGTTACCTGGGGGGTGATCAAGGGGTTAAACCTTTATTAGGGGGGGTTAGGGGGCTACCCTGGACCTAAAGGGGCCTAATCCTAACTGCCTTGCAACTTTTTACAATCACAGATGACACTAAATGCAGTGATCAGTAAAATAAATGATCACTGCAATCAGTGACACTGTGATTGGGGGCTTTGGGGTGACCTGGGGGGTGATCTGGGGGTGACTGGGGGGTGATTTGTGTGCCTATGTGTACCTACGTGTCAGTGGACTGTTGGAGCACTAACCTCTGTCTTCACTCCTCGGCGCCGGGAACGAAAAGACCGCGGCGAGGGAGATGACATCACTTCCTCCAGCCTGTGTTTACATCACATGGCGGAGGAAGCAATTTCATTGGCCGGGAGCGATCGCGAGGGGGGGGGGCGGAATCGAGCGGCCGCCCCCTCATGCCTGATCGCTCCCGAACACTTAACGGCCGCTCACTGCAGTGAAGGGGGGTCCGGATGGACCCCCCAACTGCACAAAGGCGATCACGTAGATCTACGTGATTCTGCCTGTCTGTGCCATTCTGCCGACGTAAATCGGCGGTGGGCGGTCGTTAAGTGGTTAACTAATGCCCCATACACACGATCGTTTTTCATGCCGTTAAAAATGCCATTTTAAAAAATGGCCATTAAAAATGATCGTGTGTAGGCTCCAGAGCATTTTTAACGACGTGAAAAACGGCCATTAAAAATTCCGGACATGCTCTCTTTTTTCACGTCGTTTTTCATGTCGTTTTTTTTAACGACGTGAAAAACGATAGTGTGTATGCTTTCACGACGTGAAAAAAAACGCGCATGCTCAGAATCAAGTATGAGACGGGAGCGCTCGTTCTGGTAAAACTAGCGTTCGTAATGGAGATAGCACATTCATTACACAGTAACGGACTGAAAAGCGCGAATCGTCGCTCAACAAACTTTACTAACATGAAGGGTGGCGCCATTCGAACGGAACTTCCCCTTTATAGTGCCGTCGTACGTGTTGAACGTCACTGCGCTTTGCTTGATCGTTTTTTTTAATGATGGTGTGTACGCAAGGCAGGCTTGAGAGGAAACATGAAAAAAAACGAGGAGAAAAACGTCGGTTTAAAAAATGACAGTAAAAACGATCGTGTGTACGGGGCATTAGCCTGTATTGCTGCTTTTTCCTGGTGTGTTACACCAACAGGATTTTGCGGCACTTACAGCGGGCGGAGTGTGCCTCCTGACCATATTACACCTTAACTTAGCCTGTATTGCTGCTTTTTCCTGCTGTGTTACACCAACAGGATTTTGCGGCACTTACAGCGGGCGGAGTGTGCCTCCTGACCATATTACACCTTAACTTAGCCTGTATTGCTGCTTTTTCCTGGTGTGTTACACCAACAGGATTTTGCGGCACTTACAGCGGGCGGAGTGTGCCTCCTGACCATATTACACCTTAACTTAGCCTGTATTGCTGCTTTTCCCATTTCCCTGCAGGCCATTAGAATGTCTGGAAGGCAAACAAGGAGATGCAGACAGTCAGGAGCCAAAAAAAGAGGGCAAGCAGGCTCTGTGTCTAGAGGCAACAGTGCTGGTCGTGGACGCGGTGCATCGCCATCAGCACGTGGCCATGGGACACGCTTGTCCTTCTTTTCGGCAGCTGGACGTGTTGAGCCCCATCATGCCGAAGACTTGGTAGAGTGGATGACCATGCCCTCCTCATCCTCCTCATCCTCTCTCACCCAGGCTCAGGGTACTGGCAAAGCAGCTGCCAAAGCGTCCTCTTCCCTGGTATCAATGTCATCATCAGTCACTCCTTCCCTAGACCAACCATGTCCTCCTGAGGAGTCCCCCGAACTGTTTGAGCACAGTGTTGGGTACATGCTCCAGGAGGATGCCCAGCGTTTCGAAGGGTCTGATGATGATACCCAGCTAGAGGAAGGCAGTAGCGTGAGAGCAGAGAGAGGGGATGCTCAAGAAGGACACCAATCTGGCAGTCATGTTCCAGCAGCTGCAGCATACTGCCAGATTGGCTCCAGTGATGAGGAGGGAGGGGATGATGAGGTCACTGACTCCATGTGGGTGCCTAATAGGAGAGAGGAGGAGGAGGAGGAGGAGGATGAGGAGGAGGCACATCTCCAACGAGGCAGGATGCCCTCGGGGGGCCAGCGTAAGGGCAGCACACCGACGGAATCACACCGCAGAGCTACGCCTGTGCAGGGCGCTGCCTCTGCCCGTTATTCAAAAAGTTCTTTGGTGTGGGCCTTTTTTGAGTCGAGTGCATCAGATCACACAGCTGCTGTTTGCAACATATGTCTCAAGCGTATATCGCGTGGCCAAAACATCACTCGCTTGGGCACCACATGCTTGACCAGACATATGTTGACCTGCCATGCAGCTCGTTGGCAAGCCTACCTTAAAGACCCACACCAAAGAACAAAGCTGACCTGTTCTTGCACCGCATCAGCTGGGATTTCCAACCCCACTATACCTTCAGTCCTCTCTGAAACCTGCTCTGAGAGGAATGAAGGTGTAGAATTAGGTGTGTCACAGCCAAGTACTTGCGGGCACTCTGCTAGCAGTACACCAACGTCCGATTCTAGCAGGCAAATTTCCCTGCCCCAGCTGCTGGACCGTCGAAAGAAGTTCACTCCCAGCCATCCACATGCCCAGCGGTTGAATGCTAGCTTGGCTAAATTGCTAGCGCTTCAACTGCTGCCTTTTCAGTTGGTAGACTCGGCCCCCTTCCGTGAGTTTGTGCAATGTGCGGTTCCTCAGTGGCAGGTTCCCAAACGCCACTTTTTCTCACGGAAGGCGATTCCGGCTCTCTACCGGCATGTGGAAGGCAATGTCTTGGCCTCGCTGGACAGGGCGGTCAGCGGTAAGGTGCATATTACTGCTGACTCATGGTCCAGCAGGCATGGACAGGGACGTTACCTTTCTTTCACGGCCCATTGGGTCACTCTTTTGGCAGCTGGGAAGGATGTCACTCTTTTGGCAGCTGGGAAGGATGCAGGACAAGGTGCAGTAGTGTTGGAGGTTGTTCCACCGCCACGCCTCCAAAATGCTACTACTGGTTGTGACACACCTCTGTCCTCCACCCCCTCCTCTTCTTTTTCCTCCGTGGCCTCTTCCTGTGCTTTGTCCTCGGAACCAGCGGTGCTCCGAAGGCGTTCAAGGGGCTACGCAAGTACGCAGGCAAAAAGATGCCATGCTGTGCTTGCGTTGGTGTGTTTGGGGGACAGGAGCCACACTGGGGCAGAGGTTCTGTCTGTTTTGCAGGGGCAGGCCGAGAGGTGGTTGACGCCACGCCAGCTTAAGCCAGGAATGGTAGTTTGCGACAATGGCACCAACCTCCTCTCCGCTCTCCGACAGGGACAACTGACCCATGTGCCCTGTGTGGCTCACGTCCTTAACCTGGTGGTGCAGCGGTTCTTGGGCAGGTACCCGGGCTTACAGGATGTCCTGAGGCAGGCCAGGAAAGTCTGTGTGCATTTCCGCAGATCTTATAATGCCAGTGCTCGCCTGGCTGAGCTGCAAAAGGAGTTGAACCTGCCCAAGAACCGCCTTATATGTGACATGCCCACCAGGTGGAACTCAACGTTGGCCATGCTGCAGCGGCTGCACATGCAGCAGAGGGCCATCAATAAGTACCTGTGGGACTACGGCACCAGGACAGGGTCAGGGGAGCTCTGTTTTTTTTCACCACGCCAGTGGGGCATGATCAGGGATGCATGCACTGTCCTGGCACCATTTGAGGAGGCCACGAGGATGGTGAGCAGTGACAGTGCATGCATCAGTGACACTGTACCTCTTGTCCACCTGTTGGAACATACGCTGCGTGGAATAATGGACAGGGCACTTGAGGCAGAACAGAGGCAGGAAGAGGAGGACTTCCTTGCCTCTTAAGGCCCCCTTTACCCAGACAGTGTTCCTTCTGTCCCACCCATCGCACAGGAAGAAGACGAGGAGGAGGAGGAGGAGGATTGTGTCAGCATGGAGGTGGAGCCTGGCACTCAGCATCATCAGCAGCAGTCTTTTAGGGATGATTTACAGTCCCAAGAAACCAGTGGACTTGTACGTGGCTGGGAGGAGGTGGCTGCGGATCATGTCGTCCTTAGTGACCCAGAGGACTCCGGACTGAATGCCTCAGCTAACCTACGCTGCATGGCCTCAATGATCCTGCAAAGTCTGCGGAAGGATCCTTGTATTCTTCGGATCAAGGAGAGGGACCATTACTGGCTGGCCACTAACCTTGATCCACGGTACAAGGGTAAGGTTGCGGACCTTATCTTACCGTCGCAGAGGGAGCAGAGGATGAGACAACTCCGGGAGGCCTTGCAGAAAGGTCTGTGCAACGCGTTCCCAGAGACTGGGAGGTTACAAACTCCTGGTCCTGGACAACGAGTTGCTGAGGCTTCGGTCAGTCAAAGAAGGAGCGGTGGGGAAGGTGGCCGTCTGACCGAAGCGTTCAGACAATTCTTTAGTCCGCAGCCCCAAGGTATGATCGGTTCCAGCAACCATCGCCAGCGTCTGATATACATGGTGCAGGAATACCTAGGGGCAAGGTCAGACTTGGACACCTTCCCCACCGAAAATCCTCTGGCTTACTGGGTCTTGAGGATGGATCACTGGCCAGAGCTTGCACAGTATGCAATTGAGCTACTGGCCTGTCCTGCATCCAGCGTTCTTTCAGAATGCACATTCAGTGCTGCTGGAGGATTTGTCACGGATCACAGCGTGCGCCTGTCCACCGACTCTGTTGATCGACTGACCTTCATAAAGATGAACCAGTCTTGGATCACCACCAGCTACCAAACACCTGAAGCTGATATAACAGACTAATTTATTTTCAAATGTCACATCCCTTCAAGACGCTGATGCTGAGAGACTGTCCTGTTATGTTGACTGACTATCCTCCTCCTCCTCAATGATCCGATTGACGATGATAGCTTGGAAGAACATTTTTGTTTCTGGGTGCCGCCACCAGTGGCTAAGGCCCAATTTTTCAGCCCCTGTTTAACAGGGGTGTGTTATTACAATTTTTTATGCAATGCTTTGCAGCAGGGCTCATTCCTGCACTCCAACTAGAGTATCTGGGAGTGGTTGCAGTGTCGTGGCACCAGCACCAGTGGCTAACGCCCAATTTTTCAGCCCCTGTTTAACAGGGGCGTGTTATTACAATTTTTTATGCAATGCTTTGCAGCAGGGCTCATTCCTGCACCCCAACTAGAGTATCTGGGAGTGGTTGCAGTGTCGTGGCACCAGCACCAGTGGCTAAGGCTCAATTTTTCTGCCCCTGTTTAACAGGGGCATGTAATTACAATTCTTGATCTAATAATTCACAGCAGGGCCCATTCCTGCGCCCACCAAGACTAACTGTGAGGCCTTACAGTGTTGTGTCAACACCACCACCACCACCACCATCAAAGGCCCAATTTTTCAGCCCCTGTTCAACAGGGGCATGCAATTACAATTCTTGATCTAATAATTCACAGCAGGGCCCATTCATGCGTCCACCAAGAGTAACTGTGAGGGCTCACAGTGTTGTGGCAACACCAACATGTAAGGGGCAAATTTCAGCAGAGTATATAGGGCAGGCCCCTACTTTCAAACATCCAACTTACAAACGACTCCTCCTTGCAAACGGTAGGATACAACAGGAAGTGAGAGGAAATCTACCCCTAGGAAGGCAAATTCTCTCCTGTAAGAGATAATATGGGAAAAAAAGGTGTCTCCTCTCCACTGATGCTTTATCACCAATTCTCGTTTCAATAAAAACCCCAAATTTTCAAAAAACATTTGTCATTAGGACGGAAAGTGAGGTGAACTGTTCTGAACAGGTGCACACTGCACAGACAGCAAAACAAATGTTACAGGGGTGATAACCCTTCCCTATGTTTTCCAAAAAGCTTAAAAATAGACTTTCCTGGTGCCTTCCATGGCAGCATACTAATGGTTGATGGCTCCGCCCCCGATCAACCCCCAGGACCACGTAACTCTATAAAAGAAAGAGTTACTCCCCCCTTCAGACATTCTTTTTCCTGTCCTCAATCCCTACAGGATCACTAATCAGCCTTACCTCACCGTCTCATGGTGCTACCGTTGCAGGTTCATGCTCTCCTGCAGTACGGAGTCCCGCATCTTGGGCTGCTAAATGCGCCATATAAGTGTGGGAGCCCCTTTTTCTGTGGATCTTTTTTGGGCATGAAGGGCACACAGGAGCATATTTTCTCCTCAGCGGCAGTTACAATCCTCGGGTCACACATTGCTTTACCCGGGTAATGATCTCTATAAAGCAGCGTAGCACTGCTGCATTTAGATGTCTGCTTTCTGCAATGTCTCTGGCTAGTGTGGACGCTTCGCGCGCCCCACACAGCCTGGCTTTACTCGTTCCGGGGGCGGAGTCACGGCATGACGCAATCGCGCATGTGCAATAGCCGGAGGAAGTCGCGCGGCGGCCATCTTGGTACACCCAAGCAAAAAATCCTATTTAAACAGCCTGGGACCACAATCAAATGGCAGATTGTCAGAAAATACACCTTGTTGTGAGTATTAACTATTCTACATGCCAGATGGAACCCAGCCAAGGTAATTACCTGTGTGTTAATGCTAAAATGTTATTTTACAGCGTAATGATGTTAAACATATAAATGTACATTCGCTGACATTGCACGGTGCTGTATTGACTAGCTAAAAATTTTTTTACAAAATTTACCCAGCTGCCCCAGTATTGCCGCATCAAAAAGATCCTCAACATACCACTAGGTAAGGGCTGCAACATTAGGTAAGTTGTTTCCATTCAAAGAGCACTACTACTTTAGAGGATATATAGAAACACCAGTTGTTTTGTTTCTTTATAGCCCACGCCGTGAAGCAGCCCGCACTTCTTCTCTTCGAAGTTCTCGTGACGGACGTTCGGGGGGACATAGAAGCTCGGGTCGCTCACCCTCAACCCATGCTTCCCGTAGTGACCGAAGGTCACCCCGCCACTCCTCAAGTAGACACGACTCCCAGCGCAAATCTTTGCAACCAGGGAGGAAGGATTGCTGGGTATGCGGCAAGCAAGCCTTACCAGACAAGCTAGCCTGTGGCCAGTGATTTTTGGAGGCTACGGCCGACAGACAAGGGTCCATAGGCTCAATCAAAGAATTAGTCAAGGACACCATCAGGGAATTGGCCTCATCCCAGGATCAATCCACCCCACTTGTTGAACAAAGGGTAGCGGAGACAGCTAGTCTCCAGCCTGATTCTGAGCTCAATTCGGAAGATGACGGAAATATACCAGAAGAGGGCACATCAACCTTCGACTTTGGGTTAGTTGAACCCTTTATTGGCGCAGTTAAGGACGCAATTCAGTGGGAGGAAGATCCTGAACCTCCACATAAAGCAGGAAAATACTTCCCGCATTTGACCAGGAAGAAATCAGCCTTTCCCCTAATAGAGGAGATTAAGGGGGTGGTATTGGAGGAGTGGAAGAAAGTAGATAAACGACCCTTTACCTTCAACCGCTTTTCCAAACTCTACCCACTCACGGAAGGAGATGCTCAGATTTTTGATGCCGTCCCGTCAGTAGATGCATCTGTCATGCGACTGGCTAGGAATACAACACTACCTTTAGAAGACGCAGTCTCCTTTAGAGACGCCCTAGACCGCAGAATAGACGCCGATCTGAAAAAAGTATACCAAGCATCGGGGGGAGCCTGCAAACCGGCGGTGGCCCTATCCTCAATCTCCAAAGCCACCAGGGTGTGGACAGATAATATTGAAACGGCCCTCAGACGTGGCCTAGATACTGAAGAAATCATTAAAGCTCTAGATGAATTGAAGCTGACCTCTGATTTCATGGCGGAAGCAGCCATAGACCTTCTAAGGTGCTCCTCCAGAGCAATGCTTTACTCTATCACAGCCAGGAGAGCGTTATGGCTTAAACCATGGTCAGCAGACCCGTCGTCAAAACAGTCATGGTGTCGCATCCCGTATGACGGGAAGTCCTTATTTGGAGATAAAATGGATACGGCAATATCCAGAGTCACAGGCGGGAAAAGCGGTCTTATTCCCCAGGATAGGAGCAGAAGGAGGAAGTTTACTCCGCAGGCAAATTTCCAACAGAGATCAAGAGACTCCAGGGCTTATCGCCCGGGTAAACAATACAGAAGGGACTAGAAAGGCTCACAGGCCTCTTTCCTCAAACTAAAATCAAAGGCCCCTACACTGGCGATAGAAAACCAGAAGTCCTTTTGACACGCCCTCCACCCAAGCCGGGCCAGTGGGAGCAAGACTCAGATCCTTTGCCCGGGTTTGGGTGGAAAATTGTACAGACCAGTGGGCGGTATCCACAGTCCTTCAGGGACATTTCTGGAAATTCAGATCCCGCCCTCCATCCTTCTCCTACCAATCAACCAAGATACCAGCCGGAAGACAAAAGAGGGAAACACTTGTCCAATACGTGCAAATACTTCTATCTCAACGGGCAATCCTACCGGTTCCAGAATCGGAAAAGCACTTAGGGTTCTATTCCCCAGTCTTCTTGGTCCCCAAAAAAACAGGGGGCTGGAGACCGGTTTTAGACCTGAAAAGGCTAAACAGGTACCTTTATGTAGAACACTTCAAGATGGAGTCTCTGAACACGGTAATCCTTTCAGTACAGCCAGGGGACTGGATGGTGTCTGTAGACCTCCAGGACGCATATCTTCACATCCCCATCCACTACAACTTTCAACATTTTCTACGGTTTCAAATAGGCAACCTACATTTTCAAGTCCAGTGTCTCCCCTTTGGGATTTCATCAGCACCCAGAACCTTCACCAAAGTTCTGGTAGCCATCTTAGCCCCCCTTCGGGAGAAGGGCATACGAGTCCTACACTATCTGGACGACATATTAATTCTGTCTCAGCACAGAGAAGTTCTACAGTCTCACCTGCAGATGGTCTTGAACACCTTGACACAATTCGGATGGCTAATTAACCACTCGAAGAGTCAGTTTGTACCTACACAAAAAATGATGTACCTAGGTGCCTTATTCAACACGCCGAGGAAGTCAGTGTCCTTTCCACCAGCCAAAATTCCGGCGTTGGTGCAAAAGGTGAAGCATACATTGGGGAGTCACGCTATGCCAGCGTCAGATTGCCTGAGCCTCCTAGGGTCCCTCTCGGCCTGCATACCGATGGTAAAATGGGCCAGAAGCCACTTACGGGGTTTTCAACAAGGTTTTCTGAAGCAGTGGAGGAGAAAGCGTCTCGGTCAGAGGATAGCTATCACTCCCTCGATGAAGTCCAGCCTCTGGTGGTGGACAAGGTCTCCGAATCTACTAGCTGCTTGTCCTCTCGGCCCAATCTCATGGACCATTATCACATCAGATGCAAGCCAGCTGGGTTGGGGGGCACACCTCCAAGATCAGCTTGTTCAGGGCAGATGGAGTTTCAATGCGGAAGGGATGGTATCCAACATCCTGGAACTAAGGGCAGCATGGATGGCAATCCTGCATTTGGCTCCTCTCCTCAAGGGAAAATCCGTGCTACTACAAATGGACAACAGAGCGGCAGTAGCCTATGTCCAAAATCAAGGGGGAACACACAGCAATACACTAGCCAGCGAAGCAGCCCCAATTATTGCATGGGCCGAGAAGAATTTATTAGATCTCCAGGCTACCTACATTCCAGCCCCCGAGAATCAGCTAGCAGATCATCTCTCGAGATCCTTCACATCCAACAACGAATGGTCTTTGGATCCACAGGTTTTCAGCTGGATATGCCAACAGTTGGGGAATCCCCAGATAGATCTCTTTGCGTCTCCGCACAATGCGAAAGCACCTCTCTTCTTCACAAGGTCACCATCTCCGATGTCGGCAGGGGCGGATGCTCTAGTCCAACCATGGGAATTCCAGATAGGCTACGCCTTCCCTCCGACACCCTTAATCCTCAGGTTTCTCCAGCGACTGACTCTAGAGAGGGTCACCATCCTGGCGGTTGTTCCTTACTGGCCGAGAAGACCGTGGTTTCTGCTTTTAGTAGAGATGGCCCTGGGCAACCCATTACCCCTCCCACCCACGAGCAAGCTGCTATCTCAAGGCGCTTTTCTACACCCGCATCCAGAGATCCTAGACTTGAGGGTCTGGAAGTTGAAAGGCGGAGGTTGGGCGACCTAGGTTGCTCTCGGGACGTTGTACAAACGTTATTACAAGCAAGAAAGGCATCCACTAATGCCACCTACTGCAGAATATGGAAAAAATTCTCTACACTGGCCGCAACGAATCGTTTCAACCCTCTGAATCCTGGGGTCCAAGATATCTTACTTTTCCTGCAAAATGGTCTGGACCTAGGCTTAGGTCTCAGCACGCTAAAAGTGCATATTTCAGCCCTGTCAGCCTTTACAGACACACGCTGGGCACTAAACCCCTTGGTGGAACGTTTCTTGAAGGCGGTGTTAAGATTACGTCCTCCCAGGAAAACGCTGTATCCCAAATTGGACCTAACGGTCGTTCTTAACGTCTTAGCAAGCTCTCCCTTTACACCCACAGAGGAGTGCTCCTTGGAAGATATCACCGGCAAAACGGTTTTCCTGATCGCTGTCACCTCGGGTCGAAGAGTATCAGAGATACAAGCCCTAGGGGCAGAGGAGCCCTACGTCACCTTTTTTCCGGACAGGGTAGTCCTACAGCCTATCCATCAGTTTGTCCCCAAAGTGCCTTCAGTCTACCATTCCAACCAGGAGTGGGTACTCCCAGCTTTCGAAGAGGATCCATCCTCCTCAAAACTACATGAGCTGGACGTGGCCAGATCTCTAAAGCGTTATTTGGAGCTGACACAGCAGTTCAGAAGGGATCAACGACTCTTTGTTATCCCCAAAGGCACCAGAAGAGGCTTGGCAGCTTCTAAAACAACATTAGCCAGTTGGATCGTGAAAATAATCCAAAAGGCATACCGGGCTAGTGGTCTTCCAGTTCCAAACGCGGTGAATGCACATTCAACAAGAGGAATCGCATCATCCTGGGCGGCTATGGCTAGGGTCTCCCCGGAGACAATTTGTAGAGCGGCTAGCTGGTCATCATTCAATACCTTTATGTCGCATTATAGCTTGGATCCTGCGGTCCTTACCTCCCGAGATTTTGGGAAAAGGACTCTGGAACTATCACTTTCAAAAAGTCATAAAAAAATTTATTATCGCAGTTCCCTCCCTATGAGCGAGTTATTTACCATTAGTATGCTGCCATGGAAGGCTTATTTACCATTAGTATGCTGCCATGGAAGGCACCAGGAAAACGGAAAATTGAATACTCACCTTTCCGTAATTTTCCTTTCCTGGTGCCGACCCATGGCAGCATGCACCCTCCCTGCTATAATCCTTAAAGTTCTGAAGTCTAGTTACAAAGAATGTCTGAAGGGGGGAGTAACTCTTTCTTTTATAGAGTTACGTGGTCCTGGGGGTTGATCGGGGGTGGAGCCATCAACCATTAGTATGCTGCCATGGGTCGGCACCAGGAAAGGAAAATTACGGAAAGGTGAGTATTCAATTTTCCGGTTTTTGGCTAGAGCTACACTTAAACAATGTACCTGTTCAAAATTACAAACAGATTCTACATAAGAACAAACCTACAGTCCCTGTCTTGTATGCACCGCCTGTATACGGCTGTTCAGAGTATATAGGGCCTCTTTTATTTTGTGTGCGGGGTTCCCCTTAATATCCATACAAGACCCAAAGGGGCTGGTAATGGGCTGGGGTAGGGGGGGGGGGTGTGTGATGGGGTAGCTATGCCATTTTTCTTAAAGATTTTCATCCATATTACCGGGACCAGACATTACATTAAAGCCGCAAGCAGTTTTAAATGGCTTTTTTTTCCTTTAGAAATGTAATTTTGTGCAGGGACAGTTCTAAACACGGGAAACACGTGGCACTTCACAGGCATACTTTAGACACCCCCCAGGTACGATATTTAAAGGAATATTTGACTTTTTTTTTTTCACTTTATGCATCATTAAAATGACTGCTCCAGAAAAACGGACGTTTTTAAAACTTCTTTTTGCATTGATACATGTCCCCTGGTGCAGAACCCGGGTTCCCAAACCCTTTTTAGGACAATAACATGCATAATAGTCGTTATAATTAGCACTTTAGATTTCGAACATTCGCATCCATTGTATTTAATAGGGTTCTAAAGTTCGTGCGAACTTTCGGTCCGTTCGAGGGTTCTGGTGCGAACCGAACCCGGGGGTGTTCGGCTCATCACTACTGAAGACAATTGCTGCTCTTCCCATACTAATACCACAGCAGGCAGTTGATTCATGGCATCAGTCACTCCTTCCCTAGCCCCACCATGTCCTCCTGAGGAGTCCCCCAAACTGTTTCAGTACATGCTCCAGGAGGATGCCCAGCGTTTTGAAGGCTCCGATGATGGAACCCAGCTGGAGGAAGGCAGTAACATGAGCCCAGAGAGAGGGGGTGCCCAACAAGGACAGCTATCTGGCAGTCATGTTACCCCAGGTGCAGCATACTGCCAGATTTGCTCCAGTGATAAGGAGGGAGGGGATGATGAGGTCATTGACTCCACGTGGGTGCCTGATAGGAGAGAGGAGGAGGAGGCACATCTCCAACGAGGCAGGATGCCCTCCAGGGGCCAGCTTAAGGACAGCACACCGACTGCATCACACCGCAGAGCTCCGCATGGGCAGGGCGCTGCTGTCTCTGCGCGTTATTCCAAAAGTTCTTTGGTGTGGGCCTTTTTTCAGACGTGTGCAGCAGATCGCACCATTGCCATTTGCGACATATGTCTAAAGCGTATCTCGCGTGGCCAAAACATCAGCCGCTTGGGCACCACGTGCATGACCAGACATATGTCGACCTGCCATGCAGTTCGTTGGCAAGCTTACCTAAAAGACCCACACCAAAGAACAAAGCGGACCTCTCCTTGCTGCTCATCAGCTGGGATCTCCAACCCAACTGCATATTACCGCTGACTCATGGTCCAGCAGGCATGGACAGGGACGTTACCTATCTTTCATGGCACATTGGGTGACTCTGCTGGCAGCTGGGAAGGATGCAGGACAAGGTGCAGTAGTGTTGGAGGTTGTTCCGCCTCCACGCCTCCAAAATGTTACTACTGGTGATTCTGACGCACCTCTCTCCTCCACCCCCTCCTCTTCTTCTTCCTCCATGGCCTCTACCTGTGCTTTGTCCTCGGAACCAGCGGTGCTACGCAAGTACGCAGGGGCTGCCAAGTACGCAGGCAAAAATATGCCATGCGGTGCTTGAGCTGGTGTGCTGGGGGGACAGGAGCCACACTGGGGCAGAGATTCTGTCAGCTCTGCAGGGGCAGGCTCAGAGGTGGTTGACGCCACGCCAGCTTAAGCCAGGAAAGGTGGTTTCTGACAATGGCACCAACCTCCTCTCCGCCCTCCGACAGGGACAACTGACTCATGTGCCCTGTTTGGCTCACGTCCTTAACTTGGTGGTGCAGCGGTTCTTGGGCAGGTACCCGGGCTTACAGGAGGTCCTGAAGCAGGTCAGGAAACTCTGTGGGAATTTCCGCCAGTCATATAATGCCAGTGCTCGACTGGCTGAGCTGCAAAAGGATTACAACCTGCCCAAGAACCGCTTAATCTGTGACATGCCCACCAGGTGGAACTCTAAGTTGGCCATGCTGCAGCGGCTGCACACGCAGCAGAGGGCCATCAATGAATATCTGTTGCAACATTGCACCAGGACAGGGTCAGGGGAGCTTGGATTTTTTTCCCCACGCCAGTGGGCCATGATCAGGGATGCATGTACTGTCCTGGCACCATTTGAGGAGGCCACGAGGATGGTGAGCAGTGACAGTGTCCCTCTTGTCCACCTGTTGGAGCACACGCTTCGTGGAATAATGGACAGGGCACTTGAGGCAGAACAGAGACAGGAAGAGGAGGACTTCCTTACCTCGCAAGGCCCCCTTTATCCAGACAGTGTTTCTGCTGGCCCGGCTATCATACAGGAAGAGGACGAGGAGGAGGAGGATTATTGTGTCAGCATGGAGGTGGAGCCTAGCACTCAGCATCAGCATCAGTCTTCAAGGGATCAATTACAGTCCCAAGACACCCATGGACTTGTACGTGACTTGGAGGAGGTGGCTGCGGATCATGTCGTCCTCAGTGACCCAGAGGATTCCGCACCGAATGCCTCAGCAAACCTACGCTGCATGGCCTTCTGAAGCCTGCAGGAGGATCCTCGTATTCGTGCGGTCAAGGAGAGGGATCATTACTGGCTGGCAACCCTCCTTGATCCACATTACAAGGGTAAGGTTGCGGACCTTATCTTGCCGTCGCAGAGGGAGCAGAGGATGAAGCATCTTCGGTGGGCTTTGCAGAAAGGTCTGTACAACGCGTTCCCAGAGACTGGGAGGTTACAAATTCCTGGTCCTGGACAACGTGTTGCTGAGGCTTCGGTCAGTCAAAGAAGGAGCGGTGGAGAAGGTGGCTGTCTGGCCGATGCATTCAGACAATTTTTTAGTACGCAGCCCCATCGCCAGCGCCTGGTTTACATGGTGCAGGAACACCTAGGGGCAATAATCAGACTTGGACACCTTTCCCACCGAAAATCCTCTGGGTTACTGGGTCTTGAGGATGGATCACTGGCCAGAGCTTGCACGGTATCCAATTTTTCTGCCCCTGTTCAATAGGAGCATGTAATTACAATTCTTGATCCAATAATTCACATCAGGGCCCATTCCTGCGCCCACCAAGAGTAACTGTGAGAGCTTACAGTGTTGTGGCAACACCACCACCACCAAAGGCCCAATTTTCCCGCCCCTGTTCAACAGGGGCATGTAATTACAATTCTTGATCTAATATTTCACAGCTGGGCCCATTGCTGCGCCCACCAAGAGTAACTGTGAGGACTTACAGTGTTGTGGCACCAGCATCACCACCAAAGGCCCAATTTTTCCTACCACTGTTCAACAATGGCATGCAATTACAATTCTTGATATAATAGTTCACAGCAGGGCGTTCCAGCGCCCACCAAGAGTAACTGTGAGGGCTTACAGTGTTGTGGCAACACCAACACCTAAGGGCCAAATTTCTGCAGAGTATATAGGGCAGGCCCCTACTTTCAAACATCCAACTTACAAACGACTCCTACTTGCAAACGGAAGGAGACAACAGGAAGTGAGAGGAAATCTACCACTAGGAAGGGAAATTTTCTCCTGTAAGAGTTAATATGGGAAAAGGTGTCTCCTCTCCACTGATGCTTTATCACCAATCCTTGTTTCAATAAAAACTCAACATTTTCAAAAAACATTTGTCATTGGGACGGAAAGGGAGGTGAAATGTTCTGAACAGGTGCACAGACAGCAAAACAAATGTTACAGGGGTGATAACCCTTCCCTATGTTTTCCAAAAAGCTTAAAAATATATATTTTTTGGGCTGGAGCTACACTTAAACAATGTACCTGTTCCAAATTACAAACAGATTCTACTTAAAGCGGAGGTGCCGTGGATTTTTTTTTATTAAAAGCCAGCAGCTGCAAATACAGCAGCTGCTGACTTTTTATATATGGACACTTACTTGTCCTGGAGTCCAGCGACTTCCGCAGCAGAGGACGAGCAATCGCTCATCACTCTGCTGCCCCCACCGCCATCCTCGGTGAGGGAACCAGAAAGTGAAGCCTAGTGGCTTCATGCCCGGTTCCCTACGGCGCATGCGCGAGTCGTGCTGCGCCGTTCTGAATGGTCCCCTGTGTTCTGAGAGCCGAGTGTCTCCCAGAACACAACGGGGAATCTGTGGGAAGTGACATGCTTCCCGCAGATTTCCCACAGAGAGGACTCCTGGAAGTGAGTGCAAATACCTGTCTTAGACAGGTATCTGCACCCCCCCTCCCCCCTGAAAGGTGTCAATTGTGACACCGGAGGGGGGGAGGGTTCCGATCAGCGGAAGTTCCACTTTAGGGTGGAGCTCCGCTTTAAGAACAAACCTACAGTCCCTGTCTTATTTGCATCGCCTGTATACTGCTGTTCAGAGTATATAGGGCCTTATTTTAATTTGGGTGCGGGGTTCCCCTTAATATCCATACACGACCCAAAGGATTTTTCTCAATGATTTTCATCCATATTGCCGGGACCAAACATTACATTAAAGCCGCAAGCAGTTTTAAATGACTTTTTTTCCTTTAGAAATGTTATTTTGTGCAGGGACAGTTCTAAACACGGGAAACACGTGCCACTTCACAGGCATACTTTAGACACCCCCCAGGTACCATATTTAAAGGAATATTTCACTTTTTTTTTTACTTTAATCATCATTAAAATCACTAATGTAATGTACCCACTTGACACATTTAACCATGACAGTGCACTCAAAACGTGTCCTGTTGTGTACGCACTGCGCTGAGTGCGAGACAGACACGTGAAGCCGGAGCGGCACGCTGAGCTAGTTTCCCTGACTTCCGGCGAGTCCTGGTCCCCAGAGCCTTCCTCCTTGGCTCACAGTGGCTTGCTACAGGGGAGACCTGAGCCTCTGTCCTCCTACTGGGCAGAAGGACTGCGAGAGAGAGACCCAAGCCAAGTCCCAGAAGAATACTGTCCTCCTCAGAGTCCTCATAGGCTGCTGTGGGCAGCAGGAGATAGACCGTCCATGTCCAGCAGGCAGCAGTGCCAGCATCATCATCAATCATTATCTTCATCAGGTACACTTCTACTAGTACAGTTAAAGACACTCACTGTCCTGTCCTGTCCTGACATAACGAAATAACCCTACTAGTAGTATATACAGGGCCATAGGTGTGTGCAACCTATTGCATTAGAATGTGCACCCCAAAGCTCCAACACATATGCGTTTGACATATTTACCAGCCTCTTTCCCACTCTTCATCCTGAAACAATGGGAGGAAGGGGAAGCAAGGGAGCACATGGGGGACCCGGGCAACAGAAGGAAGAGGAACAGGGAAAGGAGGGGTGGTATATATTAGTACCAAACCCCTATATATTCCTCCTGTGGCAGCTGAATGTTGACAAAAGGGAGAGGAGGAGAAGCCTAGCTTCAGATGCTGCAGGAGGAAAATATAGATCGGTTTCACTAAATTTCACCCCTGCCACCTCTCCAGTCCAGGTTCTGAGAGTTGGCAAGGAAAGATTGTGGTTTACCTGTCACCTGCTCACCATTGACATGTTGCCAACCCAAGGATTAGGGTGTGCCCAGGCACACCTGGCACACCCCTTGTGCACGCCTATGTACAGGGCTTTTTTCAGCTGGAACTTGGTGGAACTCTATTCCACCACCTCTTGCTCAGGCCCTCTGCTTCCTGTTCACCTATTTTGCTTGTAAACACAGAAGTCCGGCTTCTCTGTTTACAAGTGACAGTTTGTCTCCCAATGGCTCCCACTGGGTGCAAGATGGGGGCAAGGGAGATGCAGGTGCCCCGGGTACAATGCAGAGGGCGACACCCCCACTGGGTGATCCTGCCCCTTTAAGACCCTCCCACTGCTAGTAGAATTAGACTACACACACCCTCCAAACCGCATCAAATTGTGGGTGTGGTCAAATTCCACTAACAGTGGATGCTGCAGGAGGAAAATATAGATCGGTTTCACTAAATTTCACCCCCGCCACCTCTCCAGTCCAGGTTGTGAGAGTTGGCAAGGAAAGATTGTGGTTTACCTGTCACCTGCTCACCATTGACATGTTGCCAACCCAAGGATTAGGGTGTGCCCAGGCACACCTGGCACACCCCTTGCGCACGCCTATGTACAGGGCTTTTTTCAGCTGGAACTTGGTGGAACTCTGTTCCACCACCTCTTGCTCAGGCCCTCTGCTTCCTGTTCACCTATTTTGCTTGTAAACACAGAAGTCCGGCTTCTCTGTTTACAAGTGACAGTTTGTCTCCCAATGGCTCCCACTGGGTGCAAGATAGGGGCAAGGGAGATGCAGGTGCCCCGGGTACAATGCAGAGGGCGACACCCCCACTGGGTGATCCTGCCCCTTTAAGACCCTCCCACTGCTAGTAGAATTAGACTACACACACACCCTCCAAACCGCATCAAATTGTGGGTGTGGTCAAATTCCACTAACAGTGGGAGGGTTTTAAAGGGGCAGGATCATCCAGTGGGGGGTGAGAGGGGTTTTTGGGGGTTGTAGTTGAGTTCCTGTACCTATTTTCTGTGACAAAAAAGCCCTGAGTATATATAACTCTACTAGTAGTATATATAATGTATCTGATGCACCACCATTAATGTGGACTTCACTGCAGTGAAAAAAATGACAAATTATGACTAGTAATTTTAAATAATAATGATGGTGGACATAAACATTAAAGTGACCATGCCATGTAATTAATTATGGTGTAGCGCACCCACCTCTCCCCAACCTGCATTTAATTAGGCTCCTCGCCAGCAGAGAGAGGCACACCGCACCACAAGCCCGTACCCTTCTGAGTAAAGAGGTTGAGCGGTGTTAGTTTTGGGCCTTGTCTGCGGCCAGAGTCAAAGTCCTCCCAAGAATGATCTCACCTCTACCTTAGATAGATACAAGTCCTCGTTTTCCCCAGGAATGTGAATGTCCACACTAGCTGAAAGTCCAACTCAACATTTATTTCACACAGGATAATAAACAGCCTTTTTAAGAGCAGACAGGTTGGAGCGAAGATACAGGACAGCTTAGGTGTGGAGGAGGTCCAGGCACAAACGTAGCTTAACTCTTTAGACTGTTTTAGGTATCTCAAACAGCTTTGGCGCACGATCTCTGCCACAGACCGTGAGGTTGGTCTCTGCCACAGACCGGGTGAATAAAGTCACTGCCACTGACTTGAAACGTAGGGTCACTGCCACTGACCTGGTGAATAGGGCCTTGCCCTATGAAGTCACTGCCACTGACTTGAAGCGAGTAGGGTCACTGCCACTGACCTGAACGAGTAGGGTCACTGCCACTGACCTGAAGAACTTCCTTCTTAAAGTATTTGGCCCATGTCAAGGAGAAATCCATCCCTCCGGAGAGTTACCAGAGGCCCTCACCGTCACCACGACTCCACGCTGGGTCTTCGGAAAGGGTTACCTCCCTGGCCTCCTCATCTCAGATACGGGTCCCCTCGCAAGGCGGCACCCTGGGAGTACTCGATCCCTAGCGGACTCCAGCCGAAGGTTGCTGGGCCCCGGGCCTTCAAAATAGTACCTCACCCCAGACTGAAGGTGTCTGGGATGGAACAGGAACTCTACCTCCGGGCCTAAGGCACCCGGAGACGACCCTCCTCACGCCCAGGCCAAAGGCGCCTGGGCGCGGACGAACCACACACACCCAGGCTGAAGGTGCCTGGGCGTGGACGAACGAACCCCCATGGAAGATGTCCGCCCCCTTTTATACCCTCCCCCGACAGGCACAGCAGGTTCCCCGCCCTGCCGTACTACTGCCGAGAGGGGACACAAAAGGTGCAGCCCTGGATTGGTGGTTCAACCCTGGCCCATGGTGACAGCGCCACCCGTAGGCCACAGGGAACTGTGCACCAACACTATCTCCCATTAACAGAAATGGTCCATTAACCCTAACAATCAATGTGTCTGAGCCTAATTACCACTCAGACACCACCCCTTAAATTGAACACCCCGCTACAATGGTTTATGGTAGGTTTTAATATATGATTGATTTGATTCACATCACAACTTCATTGATTCCTTTGATGATTTATGGTTTTGCTCATCATCATCATCACTGTCCCACACATGCAATGCATGGCATCATGGCTGTGCATGGCATGCAGCCATGATGCCATGCATTGCATGTGCAGGCATGTACTGGCCATCGGGACTACCGGGAGTTTCCCGGTGGGCCGATGGCTCAGTGGGCCAGTCAGGTGCAGTCCTGGGGCCGCTCCTCTCTGACAGTGAGTGAACGCGATTTCACTCCTGTCAGGAGGAGCAGCTGCCGACAATTGCTGGAGAGAGGATTAGGCTTTCTGTTCTTTCCAGCGTGCAGGGGGAGATAGACAGCCGGCAGACTTCCCTTCCTCTCTCCCCTTATCACTTATCACATGACTGAAGAGAGAGGAAGAAGAGAAGCTGCCTTCAGAACTGTGAGTACACGTGGGAAGGGGAGGAGAGGGGGGACACTCTAATGTAAGTGGGCTGCTAATGGGACACTCTGATGTAAGGGGGCTGCTAATGGGGACACTCTGATGTAAGGGGGCTGATGATGGGGACATTCTGTTGTAAGGGGGCTGATGATGTAAGGGGGATGCTGTTGGGGACACTCTGATGTAAGGGGGCTGCTGATGTGCAGAGGCGTTGCTAGGGGGGTGCGGGGGGTGCGGTCCGCTCCCGGGTGACACCCGCTAGAGGGGTGACACCCTCCCTTTTTTTTTTTTTTTTTTTTTTTACAGCTGACCCATTCATTGATTAATTTCACCCCGCTGGGCTGGAAGCCTGGAACAACACCTCCAGCGCCGCGGCTGCGCCTGGTGTGTGTCCTCCGGCTCCTTATTCTTCCTATTCCTAAATTCCAATCCTCCTCCCTACCCTACAGAGCCAGCGAGCGACTCAGCCTGTCACATCATCACACTGCACTGTAGTGTCACACTGGAGTGTCAGTGAAAAGATTATCAACAACACGCTGGAGTGCTCATCATGCTGCAGTTAAGCCAGTAAAAGAAAAATTGAATATGTTTGTGTCTGCAATCGAAGCGCTTTGTGATCCTTCTGAAAATATGGACACAAGAGGAGCAGCAGAATGTCTACTGCCTGCTGTCTGTGATTTTACGTTTTTGTGCTACCTATACTTCTGGGGTGATGTACTTCAAGAAGTTGATGTTACACAACAGTACCTGCAGACCAAAGGCTTAAGTCTGGACAAGGTGGTGACAAAGCTAGAGTCACTAAGACTTTTTCTGTTTGAAGAGCGCAGTCACCTAGTGGAACATGCAATTAAGCAGGCACATTTAAAATCTAAAGAATATGGAATTGCCGTAGAGAGAAGAGCCAGGTTTAAGAAGAGGATGGCAGGGGAACAGGCACGTGATGCTGGAGGCATAAGTCTACAAGACGAGAACAAGAGGGCAATGCTTGAGTGCATTGATCGCTTCCATTCTGAACTCCAGATCCGATTAAGAGCCATCATGGAAGTTGCAGCCATGTTTGAGGCTGTTCAAGCAAAGAGTCTCATATATGAAACTGAAGAAACATTAAAGGTGTCCATTCCAAAACTGACCACTTTTTATGACGAAATATCTGAGAGTGAGCTGTTAATGGAAATACCCAGACTGAGGAGACATCTCAAAGCAGCCAAGATCAACCTAGAAGAAGTCAAAGATTGGTCGGCTTTACAAGTTTTGACCTTCATAGTAGACATGTGCATTCGTTTTCGTCCGAATGCATTTTCGTCCGAATTTCAGCTATTTTCGTTATCGTTTTAACAAACGAAAACGAAAGCACAGAATCCGAAAACCGAAAGATTCGACATAAACAAATGCTTTATTTTCGTTTTCGTTGCTACAACAGTTCGATATAGATAGGAGATTCGACGTGACGCTGACAATAACAATCTGTGTCTATCGAACCTGTGGTCGAATGTGCCTAACCTTAACTCTATTAGTCCAAGATTATTCTACATAGGAGAGAAAAGATTCGACATTATAGAGAGAAAAGATTCGACATAGGAGAGAAAGATTCGACATAGGAGAGGAAAGATTCGACATAGGAGAGGAAAGATTCGACATAGGAGAGAAAAGATTCGACATAGGAGAGAAAAGATTCGACATAGGAGAGGAAAGATTCGACATAGGAGAGAAAAGATTCGACATAGGAGAGGAAAGATTCGACATAGGAGAGGAAAGATTCGACATAGGAGAGAAAAGATTCGACATAGGAGAGGAAAGATTCGACATAGGAGAGGAAAGATTCGACATAGGAGAGAAAAGATTCGACATAGGAGAGAAAAGATTCGACATAGGAGAGGAAAGATTCGACATAGGAGAGGAAAGATTCGACATAGGAGAGAAAAGATTCGACATAGGAGAGAAAAGATTCGACATAGGAGAGAAAAGATTCGACATAGGAGAGGAAAGATTCGACATAGGAGAGGAAAGATTCGACATAGGAGAGAAAAGATTTGACATTATAGAGAGAAAAGATTCGACATAGGAGAGAAAAGATTTGACATTATAGAGAGAAAAGATTCGACATAGGAGAGAAAAGATTCGACATTATAGAGAGAAAAGATTCGACATAGAAAGAAAAGATCACTGCTTGTAGGTAGAACATTTGACCGGAAATGTATGATTGCAGAGTCGTACAGTTTCGCTGCTCCGTCGAATCTTCTTTGAACATTCGACAGACACCATAAGCCTTCAATGACAGATTCGACCTTAATTAATTCAGATTTTTGGACGAATGCTATTTTTAACGAAAAACGAAATAAATAAAAACGAATTTCGGGAGTAACTAAATAAATTTATTTTTTGGACGAAAACGAAATTCCGAAACGAAATATTTCAGTGTGCACATGTCTACTTCATAGCAGAATGGGACTTCATTGAATCTCTTCCAACCCTTTCACTATGTCTAAAAATATTTCTGACAATCTGTGTGTCTGTGGCTTCATGTGAGAGGAGCTTTTCAAAGTTGAAGCTGATAAAAAACTATTTGCGTTCAACGATGGGACAGGCAAGGCTTTCTGATCTTACAATATTATCAGTTGAAAGTGAACTAGCGAAATGTATTGATTTTGATGATGTTGTTCACAATTTTGCAGCTGTCAAGGCTAGAAAAGCAAAGTTTTGATTTAGATGTTAACTAAATGCTTTCATATTTGTTCCTGTTTTTGTGTTATTTATTTATTAATTCAGTAAAGTTTAAAGTTAAAATAAATACAGTTCTTTAACAGTTTAAGCTTTGATTTCTATTATTTTCATATGATTTTGTTATTCAAATTTGCTAGTTGATTGATAGTTATTAACGGCACTACTGTTGCCAATATATGCAGTGTTATTAGGGTGAAAAAAATTATTGGGGGGGGTGACACCATGTTATACCGCACCAGGTGACACCAACCCTAGTGACGCCACTGCTGATGTGGACACTTTGATGTAAAGGGGCTGCTGATGGGGACACTCTGATGTAAAGGGGCTGCTGATGGGGACACTCTGATGTAAAGGGGCTGCTGATGGGGACACTCTGATGTAAGGGGGCTGCTGATGGGGCACTCTGATGTAAGGGGGCTGCTGATGGGGCACTCTGATGTAAGGGGGCTGCTGATGGGGACACTTTGATGTAAAGGGGCTGCTGATGGGGACACTCTGATGTAAGGGGGCTGCTGATGGGGCACTCTGATGTAAAGGGGCTGCTGATGGGGACACTTTGATGTAAAGGGGCTGCTGATGGGGACACTCTGATGTAAGGGGGCTGCTGAGGGGGACACTCTGATGTAAGGGGGCTGCTGATGGGGCACTCTGATGTAAGGGGGCTGCTGATGGGGCACTCTGATGTAAGGGGGCTGCTGATGGGGACACTCAAAATTTAAGTGGGTCCCAGTCCAGTCCTGTGCATGTGTGAGGCAGTGTGATGATGAGCAAAACCATAACTAACATCATACAAAAAGGTATCAATGAAGTTGTGTGATGTGAATCAAGCAGACAATAAGACAATGACATATAGTCATAAAACCATAATTAATGGAATACGTTGTCATTTCATTTGTGTCAATAATACATTAGCTCAGGCTGGTGGCAGCGCAGTCCACACAGTCAGTCGCACATATATTTTATTCAGTTTACGGAAGTGCAATTATAATAATAATATATTTCACTCTATAAAAATAATTTTACATTACAATACCCTTTTTTTATTATTATTTCATTAATGGTTTATGTCTTGTCTTAGTGATCTTTTCACAAATACTGTGTAATTTTTTTTAAATAGCAGATAAAAATAAATATATTAGTTCAATTTCTGACTGCTTGAATGAATTTTTTGATGAAAAGTTGAAAACCATGGGCACGGGTATTAATCGTGATGCATCGCGGAATCGAATCGTGGACAGGATAAGCGTAATCAAATTGAATCGTGAGACCAGTGAAGATGCGCACCCCTAATGTTAATACATAAACACCTATTACACTTCCCCACACACACCAGAAGTGAAAGAAGCAGCCACAGAGCCCCTTCCAGCCTTGCAAATGTGGCATGTGCATCCAAGTGGTAATGACCCCCGGTCATGAATGGATTAAATAAAAGAGGAAGCAATTCAAATATAACTATACCACATTTTTATTGTGTGTATGAAAGTATAATTATGGACCTAAACACATTTTTTCCTTTTCCAATTATACTGTATATACTCTGATTAAACCAAGAGTCATTTGGTAAAATCAATTGACCAGAAGTGAAGATCTAGTGATCGTCTCGCCCATTCGCTGACACACTTTTGACCAAAAGATTCCAAGCCTGCCCACCACGGCAAGGTAGACTCTTCTAGGGCAGGACCTACACTAACTACACTAAGCTACCCTACTGGATGCTAGTCATCCTTTTTCTAATGTTGGATGTATGTTTGTAGTAGGCCTCATCCTATAATCTGTGTGTGCGATCTACTCTCTCCTAATTTGGTTGTGTATGTGTGTACATCTATCTAAAGCATGGAGTGGTCAGTTTATGTACATCTGGAAGTCCTCTGTTCATGTAGGTCAGTGCATGCCAGTCATTGTATGTTGACCAGTGTGTGTCAGTAAATAAATGTTAGTCCTGTTTTTATCTGGGCACTTAGCCAAACTCATCTGCAATTTGGAGTTCATCTTGCCTTCAGTCAAAAATCTCGGTCCTCCTCTTCTGGGGTCACCGAATGGCACTCTCAGCTCCTCCACTTCTGGGGTCACCGACTGGCACCCTTCAGCTCCTCCACTTCTGGGGTCACAGACTGGCACTCTCAGATCCTCCTCTTCTGGGGTCACCGACTGGCACCCTTCAGCTCCTCCTCTTCTGGGGTCACCGACTGGCACCCTTCAGCTCCTCCTCTTCTGTATCTGTCATCCATAGCAAGCCGTTGGCTATGGGGGCAGATGTGCGGAATCGCTCTTAAGCCAGGCTGTGTGTGTCCATAGACACACGCAGCATAGTTTGGCCCCGCCTCTCCTCACAGGATTTGACTGACAGCAGCAGGCATAGTTTGGCCCCGCCTCTCCTCACAGGATTTGACTGACAGCAGCAGGAGCCAGTGGTTCCTTGTGCTGCTCAATCCATTAAAAATGAATGATTTTAAATCGCATTGTATGAACAGGGCCTTTAGGGGCCCATTCACACCTAAATGGACAGCTTCTGGACAGTAAATTACAGCGGTTTACTGTGCAGCAGCTGTGTGTTCCGGCTCCAGTGAGGCAGCAGTAGGGGGCGGTGGGTGGATGATTCAGCGTATCACAACACTTCCTTTTTTCCCTTTCTGTGTGTCCTAGACTGGCATTTTGTACAGCGGTAAGCCGCCAGTCACTGCACAGTTTGTGATTCGGCGTTGTATTTGGAGCGGTGTGTAGGCTCTCAGCACAGTTGCTTCCTTTACTTCTTAGGCTTGGTTCACACTTATGCAAATTGGATGCGTTTTGAACTGCATCCATTTCGCATGACATGTGAAAAAACATCGTTTTCCATTGAAGCTGTTCACATATCGGTTGTTATTGCAATAAAGCACAAACCCCTTGAAGAAATATCGGTAATATTTCAAAAAATCCATACCAGACCCATATCCGAGCATGCAGCCTGACAGGGAGCACTCCCTGCCCCCCCTCTTGAGCCATACCAGGCCACATGCCCTTTGGCAGATGGAATGTCACAGGTCAGAACTACAACCAGTAGCTAGCTATACACTGCACATTGTAGCTGTAAGGGAATCGGATTTTAGCTCCAGTGTGTGCTGTGTGGGGAGCAGGAGCTCTGCCTGTGTTCAGGCTGTGTACAATGCAGGAATGGGAACGGGAACTCTGCCAACAGTGACCCTTGTACTGTGCCCTACTATCCCCCTTACTGTGCCCTCGTACCCCCCTTACTGTGCTCTCCTACCCTTCTGTTCTGTGACCTCCTAAAAAATGGTATCGGTGCATCCCTAACTGAATGTAAACAAAATAATTGCCAGCAATAAAATTTGAAGATAAATCAGCATGGGGTTCCCCCCAATTCATACTATGCCCATCAGGTCTGGTATGGATTTGAAGGAGAACCTCACGACAAAATTCTAAAAATATTTATGTGGGTTCCACCAAAATGAATACCAGCGATTTATCAAAGCATGCAACCTGGCAGGCAAGGAAAGGGAGAGGCGAGCGAGCGCCCAGTCCCCCAACCATACCAGGCCACATGTCCTCAACATGGGGGGTGCTTTGGGGTAGAAGGGCTCCCCTCCCCTTCCCCCAAAGCACCTTGTCCCCATGTTGATGGGGACAAGGTACTTTGGGGGAAGGGAGCCCCCCCTACTCCAAAGCGCCCCCCATGTTGAGGGCATGTGGCCTGGTATGGTTCAGGAGGTAGAGGGGAAAGGACGCTCACTCGTCCCCCTCCCCCCCCTTTCCTGGACTACCAGGCTGCATACTTAGATAAAGTTTGGATTTTGGGCCCCAAAACCATTATATTTATAATTTTGGCGTGAGGTTCCCCTTAAAATCCATACCAGACCCGAAGGGCCTGGTATAGATTGGGGGGGACCCCCAAGCTTATTTATCTTAAAATGTTATTGCTGCAATTCTTTGGTTTTCATTCAGATGTCAGCGGGAAACTTGCCGACAGCTGATGAGTCATTAGTTGTTAAGGACACACAGGTCCCAGAAGACAGCAGGGACCAGGGACATTGTGCAGCGCGAGTTGCGCATGCGCATTAGGGAACCAGGAAGTGAAGCCCCAAGCTTCACTTCCTGATTCCCTTTCCGAAGTTGGCAGCGGCAGAATCCGGCAACCGAGGGATCGATCGGCTTCGGGTGCCGACATTGCGGGCGCCCTGGACAGGTAAGTGTCCTATTTTAAAAGTCAGCTGCTGCAGTATTTGTAGCTGCTGACTTTAAAAAAAAAATTGGCGGACCTCCGCTTTAGTCTTGGTCTTCTTCCCTCACTTCTTTTTTAGTTGCTGTCAGTTCTTCTTTCTTCTCTACAAATTTATCTGGCATCTTTGCCAGTTCTTGCTCACTTCGAGTTTGTTCTCTCACTGACAGTTCTTTTTTTTGTCTCTTTAAATTTCTCTTGCATCTTTGCAAGTTCTTCCTGCTCACTGCGAGTTCTTGTTCCCTCGCTGCACGTTCTTTTTTCATCGCTGATTGTTGTTCCTTCATCACTGCGCATTCTTCTTCCATGGCTGTGACTTCTTCTACAACCTCAATGAGGGTTTCTAGATGTGTTTTTTGTGTTTCAGTAAGTTGTTTTTTCTTCACTGACAGTTCTTGTTTCGTTTCTGAGAGTTCTCCTCTCATCTCTACAAATCTTTCTTGCATCTTTGCAAGTTGTTCTTCCCTCACAGTGAGTTGTCCTTCCTTTGTCACTGCCAATTCCTGCGCCTCTGCAAGTTTTTGTTTTGTCACTAAGAGCTCGTCTTCCATCGCTGCGAGTTTTTGTTTTGTCACTGAGAGTTCCATCATGATGCACATTTCATCCATTGCTGTGCATCTAGATCCTCCCTCTATCTCTTGGGATCCTCCCTCCATCTCTGGGGATCCTCTCTCCATCTCTTGGGATCCTCCCTCTATCTCTTGGGATCCTCCCTCTATCTCTTGGGATCCTCCCTCCATCTCTTGGGATCCTCCCTCCATCTCTTGGGATCCTCCCTCCATCTCTTGGGATCCTCCCTCTATCTCTTGGGATCCTCCCTCCATCTCTAGGGATCCTCCCTCCATCTCTAGGGATCCTCCCTCCATCTCTAGGGGTCCTTCTTCCATCATCTTTGGCAAGTCTCTATTTCTTGGTCTGTTCTTGCAGTACCAAATTCTGTGGAGATAAAGAAATGTTATAAGAATGTGTCTATAAACCAGCAGAAATTTTCAGAATTAATAGCTGACGCCACTTAAATCTGTGTTTGATCAAAAACAGTCACATGCCATCACCTCCGTTCATTCACCCCCTCCCCCATAGAACAAATGTTATGCCCCGTACATACGATCGGATTTTCAGTCGGAAAAAACCTTGGATGGTTTTTCCGAAGGAATTCCGCTCAAGCTTGGCTTGCATACACACGGTCACACAAAAGTTCTCTAAACTTTTGACCGTCAAGAAAGAGGTGACGTACAACACTACGACGAGCTGAGAAAATGAAGTTCAATGCTTCCAAGCATGCGTCGAATTGTTTCCGAGCATGCGTCAGAATTTTGCGCGTCGGAATTGCCACAGACGATCGGAATTTCTAATCTGAATTTTTTCCGTCTGGAAAATAGAGAACCTGCTCTCAATCTTTTGCTGGCGGAAATTTCGACAGCAAAAGTCCGATGGAGCCTACACGCGGTCGGAATTTCAGACCAAAAGCTCACATCGGACTTTTGCTGGCGGAAAATCCGATCGTGTGTACGGGGCATAAGAGGTGCTTTAATCTCATTATGACCAGTGAGGGGCTTTTGCTGCTAAACCCCAGGCAATAAGTACAGAAAACACACCGCCTCGGTCTGATCAACTGCCCGCCTATAGGATAGGTGATAAATATTGGGCGGGGGAGGGCTCATACAGTGGGTGATAGCATGAAGTGTAATGGAGAAAACCTATGAAGAATTTGTAATAACTTACGCCAAGTAAAGTCCTAATGCAATGATGATGATGATGAAGACTCCAGCTAAGATGCACACTACTGGAAGGTAGCCCTTTCTCTTCACTAGATCGAAGATCTTGAGGACTGGTATTCCTGTATAATAAGTACTGGTCTCCGTTGTTGTTGTCGTTGTCACTGTCATTGTTGGAGACATCATGGGGACCTCCTCAGTGATTTGGTCCTCGCTGACCGCCTCGGTATCGGCGGTCACAGAGGAAGCGACTGAAGGGGTCACCCACTGCATTTCCAAGTTTCGTTGGTGCTTCTTGAACTTCTCGGTATCCGCGGTCTCACTGGACATGGGATCTGATGAAATAAAAACAAAGGAAATTCATTTAAATGTCCAAATAATGAGCTATAATGTTCAACAAACCCGTTTCCATTCATGACTATGAATCTATTCCAAATGTCCCTGATCCAATTGGCTATGAATTAAGGTCTTTTACTTCTTTTTTTTTATAGAGCGGGGGAGGGTTAGTCGTACATTTCCTCTTACTTCCTGTACTGGGGACCAGGATCACAGGAACAGGAAGTTGTTACAATCCTCCCCAATGGGGGCACACCAATAAAAACCTAACAAAGGATCAAACTCTTCCCCACCCTATTAAAAAAAACATTGCTGTCTGTGTCCCCATTGGATAGATTTTCCCTCATTTCCTCTGCATTGGACATGTCAAGGAACTGTCCACTGGAGGAGAATAGGGGAGCGCCATCTGCTGGAGGATCGGGGGAAGTAAAACTTTCCTCGTCCTCTAGACACAAATAAGCAATTCACACTTGCAGTGAGGAAGCCGCAAGGGAGGATTTTTACTTTTTTTTTTTTAAAGCATTAGATCCATTTCTTTTATATCTAATGCTTTCCATTGTAGAGGAGAGGTGTGGAGTCTTATTGACCCCCCAGATCTCTCCATAAAGAGGACCTGTCACTGCTTATTTCTATCACAAGGGATGTTTACATTTCTTGTGATAGGAATAAAAGTGATCAAAATTATTTTTTTAAAGGGATAGTGTAAAAATATAAAAAATTGTAATAATATAAATAATCAAAAAAAAATTCAAAGCCCCCCCTTGCTCGTGTGCAGTTGTGAGCGCATACGTAGGTCACGCCCACATATATAAACGGTGTTCACACCACACATGTGAGATATCGCCATGAACGTCAGAGCGAGAGCAATATAGATCGCTTCTGTAACTCTAAACTGGTAACTTGTAAAAATGTATAAAGTGTCCCCTATGGGGACTCTTAAGTATTGTAGTTTGGCGCCATTCCGCGAGCGCATGCGTGACATTTTAGATATCTATTTACTCGGCGTAAGATGTTCTCTCGTATTTTACATAAAAATTGGGGGATATATTGTGTTTTGATTTGTTTTTATTCATTAAAGCGTATTTAAGTCCCACTTGCCATTCCAATCTGTTATACAAACAAAAATGCAGCTTTACAATCATTAGGTGTGGCGGCTGCTTTAGTTATCTCTTTACAGACTATTCCTTTCTTTTATTTTCAGCCAGTCAGCTGTCAGTTTTTTTTTTCCTTCAACCCGCCGGGTTGAAGGAAAAAACTTGTAGTGTGTACAAGACATAGGGGTGGCTACATCCACTCTGCCACTGTATCTATAGAGGAACAATGTAGCAACCATTGGACAGCAGCATTGATAATTTGTGGGGGGGAGGGGGGTGGACTAGTGGATTTATTTTAGTTACAAGTAAAAAACAGTTTTTTTTTATTGTTTGCTAGAAAATTACTTACATCAAAACATCAAAACTGCCCCCCACAATTCCCCCCACATAGTCCTCTATTATAAATGTAATCATTTATAATAGAGGACTATGAGGGGGGAATTGTGGGGGGGGCAGTTTTGATGTTTTGATGTAAGTAATTTTCTAGCAAAAAAAACAGTGTGTCTGTCCCCTCCCCCGGGCTCTGTATGTAATCAGAGCTGAGATTCTCCAGCCGCCTCCCCCACTGCCCATCACTGTGAATAAGAAGCTTTGTGTAACCATGGCAACAAAAGCCTTTTGTAAACATGGTGCTGGATAACGCGATGCCCATTGATGACACACATCTCCCAGGAGGCATTGCAAACCGGAAATGACAGCGATTGGGCCGCGGCCGAGAGGAGGGAGGGAAAAACAAACACTCCATTTACACAGTAAGTGCTGGGAAAAGATAAATAAAAAAATATCCACTTTGTTTCCAGTGCACAGATTAGTGAGGGGTGAGGAGGAGGAGTTATAAAAGTGGGTGGAGCTCCGCTTTAAATGTAATATCATTGTATATAAGTGATGATGAGATACAATACATCACATTGTAATGACCAGAGGTCTCCTGTGTGGGTGATTTCTGGGTATAAGATTTCTGTTTTGCATTGTGTGGGGGAGAAAACTGGCAGGGAAAGGGTTAACAGATCACCCAGAAGCCCACAAGTCCTCTGAGCTGGACCTGCCCAGTCTGGTCCTCAGTAGAGCCCCCCCCCACAGTAGAGCCCCCCACAGTAGAGCCCCCCCCCCACAGTAGAGCCCCCTCTCACAGTAGAGCCCCCCCCCCACAGTAGAGCCCCCCCCCCCCCATAGAATGAACAATAAACCAAAACCTGTAACACTTACCAGTCACATGAATGATGATCCTCTTGAATGGCTGGTACAGGAGGTTGTCCACGGTGAAGCTGACCTCGTAGAGTCCGCTGTCGTCATACTGGATCGGGTCGATAATAATAGAGCAATCCACATGATCCTTCTGCAGGTCGGTAATATCACGGAAAAGGACAGGCATGTAGGGACCTCCACCTTCCGGAGTCATTCCCCACTCCATCCTAACACTGCTTGCACCAGACAGATAATCGCCGGTGCGGACCTCACATGGGATCGCCAGTTTAGAGCCGGCTGTAGCATCCACACGGGTGTACAATGGCCGGGCATGAGCATATTCTACACTAATAGCCAGAAAGCAGAAAAAGACAAACGCTTTCCAAAGGCTCATTTTTCCAAAATTTGTCACAATAAATATAGAAATGTGACAAGGAAATGAATATATTACTATTCGCTTATCTAATCAGATATCTGAATAAATCGCTTAGTAAAATCGAATGAGAATTCTCAGAGTAGAATCAGGACACGTCTGGTCTCCTCTGAGTCTTGAGCTCAAGTGACACACATCAGCCCTGAGAGTTGTTTACATAAGCTCTGCGATGATGTCATAGTGGCAGTTGGACTGCATGTCACGTGACCTGAGATTTGGCAGTCGGCCAGAACTAAAGGTCACTTTGTTTGTGAATGAAAGGCTGAGCTCACCTTTCCTTTTCCTAGATGTATATAGCTATACATCTATATCTATATCTATATTTATATCTATATCTATATCTCCAGGAAGTAAAATATATATATATTATTATTTTTTTACCTCCTGGAGATAGATATATATGTAGCGGCCTCACCCTCTCTTCTTCTTTATCGGTTTTACACACCAACTCATGTCTAGGGGTTGTGAGAGTGAGATGCGCCACGGCCCATGTCCTCCCCATTGTAGTAGGGAGGTGAAGGCCACTTCCTGATGTTTCCTCGGGCCGGTGTGTTCTGTGAATGCACTGAGTCTGTAACCACAAGCTCACCTGCCTCCCCTTTGCTTCCAGTAACTGGAGTTCACACACCGAAGAAAGGTCCAACACTTGTTTATTTGGCACTCCAATAGCAAAGCACGATAAACAGTTCTTATTGCAGCAGACTGGTTGGGACCTATAACCTTTCCAACGGTGGGATGAGCAGATCGAGGCACTTCCTAAAGTTTAAGTTCTAGAGATAGGGTCTCTTCTAGCAACCCCTATGAACAGTAATGGAGCCCTCTTCGATACGCTGTGGCCCCTATCAGGGGATGTGTCCTCCCAAGAGAGTTCCCAGAGGCCCACCGTCACCGGGTTGGTGCTGCTCCGGGTCTTCAGTGGGTAACCTCCCCGGCCTCCTCACCTCAGGTACGAGTCCCTCCGCTCAGGGACCCTCGGACAGTCCACCCTAGCGGGACCCAGTCGAAGGTACTGGGCCCCAGGCCTCCTCGATAGTACCTCACCCCAGGCTAAAGGTGCCTGGGATGGACGCCAACATGACTCCGGACCAGGCCATGGGCACCTGGACCAGACTCCTGGATCTCCCGCACCCAGGCCTAAGGGCCCTGGGTGCGGACCGCAGCCCTCCTCCTCCGAGGACCTCCTTCTCCGCCCGACGACGACCATGACCGCGTGGTCAGGGCGTCTCCCCCTTTTATCTCCTCCCTTCAACGGCCCGGCGGGTTCCCCGCCCCAGCCATACCATCTCCGGGAAGGGACAAAACAGGGAGCACTGCGAAGATGATTCTACCTGAAGCCTGTGGGTACCCCGCCAGCCACAGGCAAAGGAGAATATTACATCCTCCAATCCTCCACGAGATAAAAAGGGGTCTGAATCCTAACACAATTATACACCTGGGTCACACTATTGCCCAGGTGTATCCCATCTATTTGAGGACCCCGCTACACACTCCCCCCTGTAATTTGACGCTGGTCCCCAGCGTCAGGTGCACACCCATGCCTCCCATAAGTGGTGGCATGGAGTGAAACCCCTGAAGCAGTTCCTCTAAATTTCCCAAGTGCCAAGACCTGCTCAGGGAATGGGGAACATACAAAACAACTTATGTCATAAAACACTTTAAACATTTGCATAGTCACAACCCCTCTCCCACACTGTCTAAGAGCCACCCACTCTTGATGATCTTGATTGACGATTCTCCTGCAGGGGAAAGAAAAAAACAACATCCTACCATAATTTCGTGTCATTTGGGATGAGTGGGCCCGTCAGCCGAGAGACCCACTCACTCCAACAAGCAAGGTGATGTGTGTGTGAAACATTTTCAAACATTTGTTGCGCAACACTGCCACCTGGTGACAACGCCGCGGTCATGACACTCAACGAATCTTCGTTCTTCCAGCTTTTCCCTACTCTGCCACTATTCCCAAATGTCCTTGCCTTTGGCACATGAAGAAAAGGGGAAACACGAAAACACAACAGTCCCCAAGTCTCCAACGAGAAAAAGAAAAGCCCAAACAAAAACAAAAGCTGGGCACAGTCCTGGGTGTCTGGGAATGGCTCTTCCAGAAAGTTCAAGTGCACAAAGGAAATAAACAGGAGTTCTTTTCTCCTATAAGTAAAACTTTGGATCCGGCAGGTACAGGGGTTTCAGGTGTTTGTCAAATGCCTCTATCGAATACTCGACATCTTCTCCTTCTCTTCTGCAAATGACTATCTTGTCAGCATGGATATGGCGCCCCAATTTCCATTCAGCTTTGCAATCCTCAAACCTCTTAGACACTGCCGGCACACATTCCAGGTACCTACGAGCATGAGGCACCTTCAACTTGTCCCACACAAACTCGTCATACCATCTTGTTCTCCAGACTTCCACCTCATACAGCAAGTCCCGGGGTAGATACGGATACTCCCACCCATATTCCCGAGCTACTTTGTGGCAAAACAGTCTCTGCAAGCGGGCCAAAGGTGGCATAGTGGCTTTCTCTCCAGTTCCAGGCAGCACAATAGCTTCCGGATGCCGAGGTGCCTTTACCAGCTCCCTGAAACTGACTTTCGGCGCTCTCAGAGAAGCGCGGGGTGCCCCCACAACCAAAGTAGGTGAGGTAACAGTAGATGAGGACACAGGTGGAGGGGTAGGTTCCCTCGTAAGCTGCGGGTCTTCCACCCGAGGCGTGCTGTCTCCTGTGTACATCGGTGAATCCCGTACCGCACGGGAAGCAAGAAGTGGCACTCTATCCCAGCCCTTGCGGCTGAACAGTTCGTCTATCTCGCCATCATCTCCGCAATCAGACAGCGACTCTAGGTCGGAGGTGTCATACATCTCCGCAGGCAGATATCTTCCGGTGGACACAGAATCTACCTCCCTGGGGGTCTCCACCTCCAATGGGCCCCCGACACCTCCAACCACCACCACAGTCCCAGCCCCTGGCTCACCTGACCCTTGTAGAAGACTGGGATGTCCGGGACTTCCTTCTCGACCGGCGCCATCCAGGCCAGGCAAGCAGTGGGGTGAAGCTCGACCACGTCCACAGGATGCCTGTACTAGGCCAACTTTCCTCTTCGGTGGTGGGAGCAGAGAACTTGTGGCGACCGAGGCAGCATCCTCGGATTTTTCTCTGTTGGGCAGTCCATCGCCCTGGTCAGCGCGCACAGGAACCTCGACAAAGGCCTTGATCTCCCCTTCTGGAGTAGCAGTACCCGTGAGGTGGTTGAGGCGAAGGGCCCGGGGCCTTGCTGTGGACGACTCAACCTCAAAAAGGAATTCTCTGCACTCCTCACATCGCCCGAATGGCTTCAGGGTGACCACCAGTCCCGAGCAGCCGGGACAGATCACACCGAGGGCCTCCGTGTCTCTGCAAGTGTACAGAGCCAACCGCCCTCGGGGCCTAAGTCTTATCCCCGTGTCTGTGATGGGGGCAGCAAAAGAAGTAATTCTCGTGGGGTGAGGAACCATAACCCACGGGGCACTTGAGGTCATCCCGACTATCTGCTGCTCCATCATGCACTGACCCCGCGCCGGAGTCTCCACGTGTATCCCCACACTTGGCCAGACTCCTCCCATGAGCTGTACATTTTCGCGGGCTTCCTCTTGACTCCGCCCACGAACGATGTCGCCATGGGGTGCCTCGTGGCGCAGTGCGTTAACAGTCCCCACGTGCAGTACGTCACACGGCTGGACCTCTCCCTTTTTCCGCTCCTCCGCATGGGCCTTTCCCGTGTTAGGGTCATTTCCACAACTCCGAGCAGGGACGCACTTTGGCCAGTAATATGGCCGATCTGCTCGGAACTCCTCTGGGCAGCAAAGTTCAAATGTAGACATTCTCAAGTCCATCTTTAGAACACACTCTATCCCGGACGAGCCCCCACGTGTAGCGGCCTCACCCTCTCTTCTTCTTTATCGGTTTTACACACCAACTCATGTCTAGGGGTTGTGAGAGTGAGATGCGCCACGGCCCATGTCCTCCCCATTGTAGTAGGGAGGTGAAGGCCACTTCCTGATGTTTCCTCGGGCCGGTGTGTTCTGTGAATGCACTGAGTCTGTAACCACAAGCTCACCTGCCTCCCCTTTGCTTCCAGTAACTGGAGTTCACACACCGAAGAAAGGTCCAACACTTGTTTATTTGGCACTCCAATAGCAAAGCACGATAAACAGTTCTTATTGCAGCAGACTGGTTGGGACCTATAACCTTTCCAACGGTGGGATGAGCAGATCGAGGCACTTCCTAAAGTTTAAGTTCTAGAGATAGGGTCTCTTCTAGCAACCCCTATGAACAGCAATGGAGCCCTCTTCGATACGCTGTGGCCCCTATCAGGGGATGTGTCCTCCCAAGAGAGTTCCCAGAGGCCCACCGTCACCGGGTTGGTGCTGCTCCGGGTCTTCAGTGGGTAACCTCCCCGGCCTCCTCACCTCAGGTACGAGTCCCTCCGCTCAGGGACCCTCGGACAGTCCACCCTAGCGGGACCCAGTCGAAGGTACTGGGCCCCAGGCCTCCTCGATAGTACCTCACCCCAGGCTAAAGGTGCCTGGGATGGACGCCAACATGACTCCGGACCAGGCCATGGGCACCTGGACCAGACTCCTGGATCTCCCGCACCCAGGCCTAAGGGCCCTGGGTGCGGACCGCAGCCCTCCTCCTCCGAGGACCTCCTTCTCCGCCCGACGACGACCGCGTGGTCAGGGCGTCTCCCCCTTTTATCTCCTCCCTTCAACGGCCCAGCGGGTTCCCCGCCCCAGCCATACCATCTCCGGGAAGGGACAAAACAGGGAGCACTGCGAAGATGATTCTACCTGAAGCCTGTGGGTACCCCGCCACCCACAGGCAAAGGAGAATATTACATCCTCCAATCCTCCACGAGATAAAAAGGGGTCTGAATCCTAACACAATTATACACCTGGGTCACACTATTGCCCAGGTGTATCCCATCTATTTGAGGACCCCGCTACATATAGATAGATATATATAGATAGATATCTATCTCCAGGAGGTAAAACAATTATATATTTATTATATATAAAAAAAAAATTACCTCCTGGAGATTATATATATATATATATATATATATATATATTATTTTTTTTACCTCCTGGAGATTTTATATATATAATTATATCTCCAGGAGGTAAAAAAATAATAATATATATATATTTTACTTCCTGGAGATATAGATATCTATATTATATATTATATATATATAATCTCCAGGAGGTAAAAAATGTTATATATAAATATATATATATATATATATATATATATATATATATACACATATATATATATATATATATATATATATATATATATATATATATATATATATATATATATAATTTATAATTTTTTTATTTTTTTTAACCTCCCGGAGATTATAATATATATATATATATATATATATATATATATATATATATCTCCAGGAGGTAAAAATAAAACATAATTATATCTCCAGCAGGTAAAATTTATAAATATCTCCAGGAGGTAATATATATATATATATATATATATATATATATATATATTGTGACAGAGCATCCCAGAGAGAGCTTGGGAAAGTCCTGTTCGGGGTTTATACATCTCCCAGGCTCCTCTCATATACATTCAGGGATCTCTGAGCCAGGATCCACTTCAGGTGTTGGTTCTCTCCACCAGCTTAATTAAAAGCTCACCTGAGCAGACAGCCTTTGCTCAGCCTGGGAAACACAGACAACGTTGGTTTGTGAGAGCAAGAAGGTTGGTAAAACTTGTTACTCTGTGAATGTGGAAGCTGACAAGCGTTAGGCTTGTCCAGCCTGGTAGTGAGGGCCTGTACATACTGTGTAGTTAGAGCCGAGACACGGCTAGGCTTTTGTTTAGCTATTTTTTCTTCTGTTTGTTTTCACCACACTGTACAGCACCTGTCATTAGACTTGTGCACAACGGAAAAATTCGTTCCGTTTCGGTTCGTTTCTTTCCGGTCTTGTTGATTCGTAATCATTCGTAATTTTGCTAGACGGGATTTTTCGTGTTCGGACTCATTCGTATTTTTGCAAGCGACATTTTTCGTTGAATTTTTTGTTGCTTTATAATTCGTACTTTCGGTAGAGTACGTTGTTTTTCGTTGATTCTGGACACAACTCCTACTTTCGTAACTTTTTTTGGGTTCGTTGATTCGTAATTTTCCGTGTCTCTCTCACAACAACGCTGCCTATAATGCCTAATGTGCTTCGAATGGATTTGTACTTTTCTAAATACATAGCGGTTATTTGTAACGATTCGAAATCTCGTATTTTACTTTCGTTTTTTACATGCGGCTATAGGCTCTGCCCCTGTACACCATTTTGAGAGGGTTCAGCACGGTGAGGGAGAAGCAGAGAGCAGAGCAGAGTGAGTGTTATTGTGCTTCGAATGGATTTGAAATCTCGTATTTTACTTTCGTTTTTTCATGCGGCTATAGCCTCCGCCCCTGTACACCATTTTGAGAGGGAGTTCAGCATGGTGAGGGAGAAGCAGAGAGCAGAGTGAGTGTTATTGTGCTTCGAATGGATTCGTACATTCGTAACTTTTTTCATAACGAATTATGCCGAAGACCTTCGGGCATTCGCTATTTTGCGGTATAATTTATTTCGGATTCGGTTTTATTCGTAATTGCTCTGTTCGGAAATTCGAATGCTTCCGAATGTCCGAAAGTTGCTAAATTCGGACGAATTTTGATTCGTTACGAAACGAATTGCACAAGCCTACCTGTCATTGACTTTGTATATAGCACCAATAAACCCCACTGTGTTTTCACTGATCCAATGGACTTGGTATGTGTGCCTGCTCATCCCAGGGAGCTTTTGTACCTACTACCTGTCCCCCAGGTTACATATGGTGGAGGCTGCGACCAGCTGTAGTAAGTTACTACTTAAAAGGCCAGTACCTAAAGTGACAACATGGAGGACATCCTCAAACAAATGGTGTTAGCAAACGCTGCACAGCAGCAAGCAAACGCTGCACAACAGCAAACTAACGCTACATTGCAGCAAGCAAACGCTGCACAACAGCAAACTAACGCTGCCTTACAGCAAGCCAACGCTATCGCACAGGAGCAAACCAAGGTGCTGTTCCAACAGATTGGTGCTGTACAGGAGCAATCGCAGAGGCTGTTTGAACAGCTTGCCACTGCTGCAATAGCGGATAGAAAAACCCTTACTGAGGTTGTGGAGATGCTAGCACAGGGGTCACCTGCGATAATGAAGGATATTGGAGACAAGCCCTCAACCATCCATGTGGGTCGCTTTCTTTCAAAGATGACGGCAGATGATGATCCAGAGGCTTTCCTACTAACATTTGAACGGACCGCTGAGAGGGAAGGTTGGCCCCAAACCCAGTGGGCAGGACTGATCGCCCCCTTACTTTCTGGAGAAGCGCAGAAGGCCTACTATGATCTGGAGTCAGCAGAAGCGGGAGATTATGAGAAGGTCAAGCGGGAAATCCTGGCACGACTCGGTGTCACCTTGGCTGTTCGAGCTCAGCGGGTCCACAGCTGGTTCTTCCAAGATAAGAGGCCCCCAAGATCGCAGATGTTTGATCTGATCCACCTGGTACGGAAATGGCTACAGCCGGAGTCCCTGTCTGCGCCACAAATAGTGGAGCGTGTGGTCATGGACCAATTCCTGAGGTCACTGCCAATTCCCCTGCAGAAGTGGGTGAGTCAAGGAGACCCCAAGTCAGCAGACAACCTGGTGGAGCTCGTTGAGAGGTACTTTGCTGCAGAGAACCTGGTCACCACCCCTACAGCCGCACGGACTTTTCACCCAAAGCCACGGTCTCCCCAGGCAACCGGTAAGACTGTTCCAGGGGAAGTGGGTGGTAAGCATGGCAAGGAAATAGGGGGGAGGATTTTTGGTGCCAGGACTGAAGTTTGGCGGCCCAAACAAGGGAAGCCACTGCCTGTCAGCAAACCAAACTGGGGAAACATCAGGTGTTTTCGTTGCCAAGAACTGGGACATGTTGCAGCAAACTGTCCATTGACAGATGAACCAATGCAGTGTGATCTATCTTTTAGAAGGCAGTCTATGTTTGCTGCTGTTTCATGCGCTGCAATGCCAAATGTGGGAAAACACATGTGTCATGTGACTATTAATAATAAGCCTATTATGGCCTTGCTGGACTCTGGAAGTCTGGTTACTTTGGTTACAGCTGAGATGGTTGAAACTGTGAATTTTCATGCAAAAAAGGTTGCTGTGATCTGTGTACATGGGGATACCCGCGAGTATCCAATAGCCACTGTTCAGTTTAAAACTGGCTTAGGTACGGTGACCCATTCGGTCGGACTGGTGCCCCACTTGGTGCATGAGGCTATCATTGGTAGGGACTTACCTAAGTTTTGGGAACTGTGGGATTGTCCCGACCCAGTCGCAGTACCTAACTCAGTCGCAGAGCCAGAACTCGTGGCCATTACTGACCTTGTGAGTTCAGGGGACTCCTCTCAGGGCTCTCCGGGTGATCCTTTCTCAGTTATGGCAGGAGAGCTGGGGGAGCCGGAAGAAGTCCCCACAACCAGTAGAGCTGGACAGCCGCCTGCTGAATCTGAGCCTATGTTAGAGTTTGCCAATCTTAATGTGCACAAGGAAAATTTTGGTACGGAGCAGAGAAAAGACCCTACCCTTGCCAGGGCCTGGGAAAATGTAATAGTGATTAATGAGGTACCTGTCGAACCAGGGGACAGGCTCTGTTTTCCATATTTCTGCAGCAATGAGGATTTACTGTATCGTGTATGTAAATCTAATGATGAAGTGGTTGAACAGTTGGTAGTCCCTAAGTTATACAGACGGGTGGTGTTGGAACTTGCCCATGGGCACTTGCTAGGAGGCCATTTAGGGGTTGAGAAAACCACTGAAAGAGTGTTGCGCAGGTTTTACTGGCCTGGGATACGGAAAAACATAGAAAATTATTGTCAATCCTGTCCTGTGTGTCAGATGTCAGCCCCCCAACCCCACTTCCGAAGTCCGTTAGTGCCCTTGCCCATTATTGAAGTGCCTTTTGAGAGGATTGCCATGGACCTTGTGGGTCCACTCCCCAAATCTGCCCGCGGTCATCAACATATCCTCGTGATCATGGATTACGCTACCCGTTACCCTGAGGCCGTTCCCTTACGCACTGCATCTGCTAAAAACATTGCCAAAGAGCTGTTTATGGTGTTCAGTCGGGTTGGCGTCCCGAAAGAAGTCCTTACAGACCAAGGTACCCCATTCATGTCACGAATAACTAGGGAGCTCTGCAAGTTATTTAAGGTGACGCAGTTGCGTACCTCAGTGTACCATCCTCAAACGGATGGCTTGGTGGAACGCTTCAATAAGACATTAAAGAGTATGTTAAAAAAGGTTGTTGATAAGGATGGGAAAAACTGGGACTTCCTGATACCTTACTTGATGTTCGCCATCAGGGAAGTTCCCCAGTCCTCTACGGGGTACTCTCCATTTGAGTTGCTTTATGGGAGACACCCTCGGGGACTCTTAGACATAGCCAAGGAAACTTGGGAGGGGGAGCAGACACCTCACAAAAGTGTTATTGAGCATATCGCTCAAATGCAGGATAGGATTGCAGCAATCATGCCGGTAGTAAAAGAACATTTACTGCAGGCCCAAGCAGCCCAACAGAGGATATACAACAGGGGGGCCCAACTTCGTGTTTTCTCACCTGGTGACCGGGTCCTCGTGTTAGTTCCCACTGTTGAGAGCAAATTCCTGGCTAAGTGGCAGGGACCCTTTGAAGTAATTGAAAGAGTTGGGGAGGTCAATTACAAGGTGTATCAACCAGGTAAAAGGAAGCCCGAACAGATTTACCACATAAACCTGTTAAAACCCTGGAAGGATAGACTGGCATTAACTGCGAGGTCCCTCCCGGTAACCCTTAAAGGTACTGAATCCCCTCTGATCCCTGAGGTCACGATTCCAGACACCCTGTCATGTTCCCAGAAACAGGAAGCTAGAGAGTTCCTGATGAGGAATAAAGAGAAATTTTCAGAGTTGCCGGGCACGACTTCAGCAGTTCAGCATGATATTGTTACTGAACCTGGAGTCCGTGTCAAGCTCAAACCATACCGAATTCCCGAAGCTAGAAGAAAGGACATCGGTGAGGAAGTTAAAAGGATGTTGGAGCTAGATGTTATTGAGGAATCCAATAGTGACTGGTCTAGCCCCATTGTATTGGTCCCAAAACCGGATGGCACTTGGAGGTTTTGTAATGACTTCAGAAAGCTTAATGCGGTAACAAAGTTTGACACATACCCAATGCCCAGGGTAGACGAGCTTATAGACCGACTTGGCAAGGCCCGTTATCTGACCACTTTGGACTTGACCAAAGGATATTGGCAAATACCCCTGACTGGTAGTGCCAAAGAAAAGACTGCATTTGTGACCCCGGAGGGGTCGTTTCAATATAAGAAAATGCCTTTTGGGTTGCAAAATGCCCCTGCAACATTTCAGAGGGCTATGGACAGGACCCTAAGACCTCACCGACAGTATGCTGCAGCCTATCTGGACGACATAGTGGTGCATAGCACTGACTGGGAGTCTCACTTGCCCCGTGTCCAGGCTGTCCTGGATTCCCTCTTCAAGGAGGGGTTTACGGCAAATCCAAAAAAATGTGCCATTGGGCTAGAGGAAGCCAGGTATTTGGGCTACACTATTGGCCGGGGTGTCATAAAGCCCCAGATGAATAAAATAGAAGCCATCCAGGAGTGGCCACGCCCTGCAAACAAGAAGCAGGTCAGGGCCTTTCTTGGCATTGCGGGGTACTATAGAAGATTCATCCCAAATTTCGCAACTATAGCTGCCCCACTGACAGACCTTACAAAAGGGAAAGCCTCCGTAATGGTGAAATGGTCTCCAGTAGCAGAAGAGTCTTTTCAAGTCCTGAAGAAGGCTCTTTGTGCACAGCCAATCCTATACTCCCCCGATTTCTCCAAAAACTTTTTGGTCCAGACAGATGCGTCTGATGTTGGTATCGGGGCAGTACTTTCACAGGTACACAATGGGGA